>DVZL01004415.1:0-12934 GCA_018236625.1 Lasaia peninsularis | reverse complement strand
AATCGTAGATTTCCCATCCTAAATTATGTTATATTAGTTACTAATAATATTAATCATATTAAAGTAACTTGTCCCTCAAAATTGTTGTATTTTGGTTTCGAGGGTAGGTTACTTTTTGAGACATCGACACACCTACAAAATCCCTGTGACCTATACATATATGGTATGTATACGAGTATATACATACCATATATGTATAGGTGGTCTGTAAGCCAAAGTTATCTCTTACTATCAAGAGAATAGTTCTAGTTCTCTGTTTTATCGCATAAAAATGTCAGTTAAATTTTGTACAGCTTATTTATCTAATGGTATATTTTTAGGGATTCGTACCCAAAGGGTAAAACGGGACCCTATTACTAAGACTTCGTTTGTCTATGTGTCTGTCTGTCTGTCACCAGGAAATATATAAATATAAAGGGTGCATTGGGATTCAACAAACGTAATTTTATGCAGTTTTTATTGATAATGGTGATATTTTCGCATCACACTAGACTGTTGAAATTTTCACGGATGATGTATTTATGTTGCCGCTATAACAACAAACACTAAAAATAAAATAAATATATAAAGAGTGTTTCCATACTTTGACTTTCTTGTCAGTTTTATAGATTGTGGTTCGGAACCCTAAGTGCGCGCGTCCGATTCTTACTTGACGGATTTTTAAACACCTATATTCTATATAAAATATGATAAGAGAATTTGACAAAAAATACATTACTGCCTCCTGAAATTTAGTTTAGCAGCAAGTTGAAATAAAGCTTCTATAATTCTATTTGAAGTTAGAATATTTTATACTGCACTAGCCACCCGACTTGGCACGAGTAAATTATGCATGTTACATACATATAAACTTTTCTCTTGAATCGCTTTCTTTACTAAAAAATCGCATCAAAATCCGTTGAGTTGTTTTTGAGATCTAAGCAAAAAATAGACAGCAACGAAAAGCGTCTTTGTAGTGATAGATAATATTTTTTTCAATTGTAGTTCTCCCTGTCTGCCTATAGATAGGAGTACTTCTTATATATAACTTTCTCGTGTCACAGCGTTCGTTTCCGTACTCCTCCGAAACGGCTTGACCAATTCTCATGAAATTTTGTGAGTCAATTGAGTAGGTCTGAGAATCGGCCAACATCTAAATTTCACAGCCTTAAGTGCGGGCACTACGAAGTTCGCCAGGTCAGTTAGTAAAATATAAAAATTTAAAAGGAAAGTTTTTTTTTTCAATATTTTAGTTTTGAGTTTAATTTTCATCCTTTAAGTGCGGGTTGTACGAAGTTTGCCGGGACAGCTAGTATGATCTAAAAATAAAGTTAATATGAGTATGCATTTAACATCGAATAAACACGATAGAAAAACGTGAACTTTCTCGATTCACGGGAAAATTTCCGTAAGATGGCAACACTGTGCCGAAATCACAATACTTGTAAATGTTTGCAGTTATTGTATACGCGGCGCGTCGCGTGGGACGCACCTACTGGTTATCGAAAACAGTATCAATAAATCGCACTTGCGTCCGTCGTGTTCGCAAATAAAAGATCCCCAATACTACGTGTTATCGACGAAAGGTCTAAATAAATTCGAATATGTTCTTATTTGTTACCCCCTTCCAAAGATATCATCGTCAGCTCCGCTTCAAATATATGTTGAGAACAATTCTTTTGATTTATTAATACTTTTTTTTTATTTTCATTGAAGCAATGATTGCTCGTATTGAGCCTAAAAATTTGATGTTATTTATTCAATTCTTTATTGTTACCAAAAGTACATAACAAAAACAATCCCATTAAGATATGTAAATGCAAATGGCGAGCTTATCTCCAGAAAAAAAATATTTCTGCCTGCTGACCCGTAAAAAAAGAAATTAAAAAAAAACACAGAAAAACGAAAACTTGTTATAAAATCAAATGGACAATAAGCACGATTAGAATTAAACCCAAAACACAAGTATGATCTGTACAAATAAATAAAATTGGAGTGTATTGATTACTAAAAAAATCGATTTTTACTATATATATAAATGTATCTTTACAAGGTGCCATATACCAAAATAATATTTTTTAAATGTTTTTTCTGTCTGTCTGTCTGCTTGTACCAGCTAATCTCTGAAATGGCTTGACCGATTTTGCCGGGACTTACACTGGCAGACAGTTGATGTAATAAGGAGTATTTTCGGCTACCTTATTTTAGATATTTAATTTTAAAAATGTATAAAATAATATAATTAAATATAAACGCGGACTAAGTTACATATAGCTAAAATGTAATCAAATAAATATATATATATAGGAACATGCTATATCAAATTATTGGGTATATCTTTTTTCCTGCATTAAGGTACTGACACACGTGCTCATTATTAGCACGAAAGCATGCTTTTAATAAGCAAGTGCTCATTAGTAGCATGTATGACACAACATTGTTAGTAATGGGTATGTTACGCTAAGTAATTAGTATACGCTCGTTTTAAGCATGCTAACAAGCATGCCTTTTTTGAGCACGTGTGTCAGTATCTTTAGTCTCAGTTCTCTGTATGGAATAGACCATCTACCAGGCAGCTCATAAGAGGCGAGCATATGTTAACTGGGTTATTCCCAACATGACCAAAGGTGGTATAGTGCTGTGTAGCAACTCACAGGGATATAGGGATCCACCTACCTATTTCTGTTACCATAGTGACATTGTCGTGTTCCGGTCAGGAGGATAAGGTAGCCAATAGACTTGCACATCAGGTTTAACACCCGGAGCGCATGACAACAACGCACCTACAACGTCGTGGTGTTTATGGGCCACGGTTATCCCTTACCATCAAGAGACCCGTGTGGTTGTTCCGTGTGCCTTAACAATGTTTTTCTGGAAAAAACACGTCATAAAAGATATTGCCTCAGAAGTGAACATTGTCTATAGAAACATAAATCTTCTTGAGGTTTGAATGATGAAGAAACAATTATCTTCATTCGGTAAATATTAACTTGGCTAAATTATGTGTAACTCAAGAGTACTTGTTCGCTGATTTATCCCATAAAAACACTGTACAATTAAATATGTAAAAAAATATAAATTAACTTAATTTTCTTTGTTTCGTTTTATTATTAGTTAATACGAATCGCTGTACTTCAAACCAATCACAATGTTCTCATTTTTAGGGTTGCGTACCCAAGGGCTTAAACTATATAGTTCTGTTACTGAGAATCCGCAGTCCATCTGTCCGTCTATCTGGCATCAGGCTGAATCTCATGAACGACAATATAATAGCTAGACGGTACTAATTTTCACAGATGTTGACGCCATAACAACACATACTAAAAACAAAATAAAATAAATATATGAAGGACTCTCTCATACAATAAACATGATTTTTGCTGTTTTTATAGATAACTAGATGTGCCCGCCACTTCGTCCGCGTTCGAATTTAACCAAATAAAACTATTCTAAGTTGCTTCTTATTACATCAGCTGTCTGCCAGTGAAAGTCCCGTCAAAATCAGTTCAGTCGTTTCGGAGATAAGCGGGAATAAACAAATAGACACACAAACAAAAATTCTAAATATTTTATTTTTGTAAACGTACCTCATAAACATAAATATGCATTTAATAAATAGCGGTTATTTTAATATTGCATATAGACACTCTAATTTTGTTTACATGTATAGATAGTACGGAATCTTTCGTGTACGAGTACGCCTCGGACTATTTTATTTTTATTATCAAGAAACAATCGAGGTTCGAGACTTAACGAGCAATTATTTTTTGTATGTTCGTATGATTGTGTTGAAATCAAGCTTCAATTAAATACCAGGTTGAATCAAAATGATTGTAGTATTATAAATATTCACTGGCAATTCATATCTTGTGAACTTCTCGAACGATATCATGTTGGCAGAATGTCTAATAAAAAAGTACCTTCACGCCTATTATCCCAGAAGGTGTTGGCAGAGATGTGCTAGTATATCCACGACTCGTAAGTCCAGTAGATCTTAAGTATACTAGAACACCCACGATTAGCCAAGGTACAAGGGCCCATGATGTAATAGGTGGCAAGCCTATCGATGCTTTGGGCACATTACAATGTACACAAATTGATCAAACCCCCAAGTAAGCAAATTAAATGCTTGTGTTATGGGTGTTAGTCAACGATACTAATACATAGAAATACTTAAATAGATACCAGAATAAATTTAATAAACACCCAGACCCGGAAATACAAAGAAAAAAGCAAAAAAAATTGTAAAATATATCTGCTATGACAAAATGATGTTGACAGAAAAACCACTCTATCTCACATAGAAACTATTGGAAAATGAGCTTTTATCAATCTAAACAAATTAAGAGAGACGGTTTCCATGTTCAAACCTATTCAAACAAAGGCTATTGTGGTTTGAGTAAAATATGAGTTGCACCAGTCTTAAATGGTAATGGAATGTAGTTTAATACAAGTATTTCGTTCCATATATTGCAGGTGAGGATTGCGTCAGTCGCCGTAACGCGTTGTTTACTTGATGTAGGTTCGTTGCACCTCTCACTTCACGGGACTAATACTTGTAAATAAGTGCACCATTATAAACGTTATTTTTTAAGATTATTCTCGATGTGCCGTTACTTTTACAGTAACTATATATTTTTGTTACAAAAACC
Organism: Lasaia peninsularis; assembly: GCA_018236625.1. Taxonomy (NCBI): domain Eukaryota; kingdom Metazoa; phylum Arthropoda; class Insecta; order Lepidoptera; family Riodinidae; genus Lasaia; species Lasaia peninsularis. Next base: position 8,303 of record DVZL01004415.1, on the reverse strand, counting down.
ACACATCTGTTATACTAATTATACTTTATAAGAAATATTTTGTATACCTATAACTTAGTTGGAATCGAGACCTGCTATGTACCAACGAATTTGTCTAACTTAAGTATATTTTCTGAGTGACGGTGAAGAAAACGTCGTGAGGAAACTCGAAGTAATGTATTCATGTTAGCTACCTAATCCAGGAATGTGCGTGGTTTCCCTTTTCGGTTGCCGAATGCCGCGGTCAGATTGCAGCTGTATGTCAAAACTGGCGCCCTTGTCAACTCCCCCAGATTATGGTATATGGCATCTGATGTAAAAAGAGATTAAGGCTAGGACGATGAAGTTTATATAACACTAATATTTTAAATGACAAAGTATATATTTTTTATTTAAAAGTTTCGTATTGATTAATTTGTTATTGAAAACATTAAAGTAAATTTGACATTAACTTTAGTCAGTTCTTCTCTTTGTACTTGGCTTGACTATAGAGCTATGGAAAAGCAGCGATGGATGGCTTTCAATTATTGTTTTTCGGTTAAAAAGTGAAACAAGATTATAATTTGTATCTTATGGCGAAGAACTTTCCGCTTACAGGCAACCGTACCTATTAGACTAGATTTAAAAACCAAAACCATGAAGCTACAGATTTTAGATTCCTCCTACAAACAAAGACCTTACCCTATTACCTAGTATTGCTAATTGTCTCTTGACTGGTCTGTATAAGTTTATAATTAGCGACAAATAAAAAATCTTATAAATCAGTTTGGAGTTTTAAATAAATACGAGTACTTATTGTTATTAACATATTACAATCACCAATGAGTATTCGAAAAGACTTGAGCTTTGTTATTTCTGGGAAAATAAAATCATTAATTCACTACATTCTTTTATCTATTTTTATATTTCTGCAAATTTCGTGTTGCATTGACAAAATCAAAACATGCTGGTTATAAGAGTGAGGTCAACGTTTAATATTGAAGACAAGTATTTGTTAAGAGTGTAGTGTACAGACAGAAGTACCGACCGACGACACGCCGCAACTTAAACCTCAACTACTATGAATGTACTCAGTATTGATGACTAAAAACGCGATATTTTTACAATAATTATTATATAATAATTAAGAATGTGTGTATATGTGATATACTTAATTATTTCCTTTTTTTAGGTCTGTAGGATTAAATATATCAATAAATAAATGCACCAGAAACAAAAACAATCGACTTACTATTTTATAATATGTATCGTGGGCTCGTATCATCAAGTTTATATAAATTATAAGTAATTACTCAATTTAAGTCGTAAATATTACCGGAGCTGTAAACATATTTTATGTCTTAATTATGAAACAAAATATAGAAAGATCAAATTTCCAAAGCGTCAATTAAATGTGATGACTACATTTATATAAATTATGTAAAAATGATGAGTTACTTTCCCCAAAATATTGATCAGATTACCGCTATTGGGTACGCAAATCAACGAGAAAGTTAGTTTGATCAGTATAACTTTCTGGTGCCCTTCAAATTTTGAATTTTCTTCACCCATAAACTTACGTCGTATCCGCTTCACCATTCTTCTAAGAACTGACCTTAGATCTGTCTGTCAGATCTTATAAACCATGGTAGTTAAAAATTGGAATTTTTCAGAGATCATGTTTTTTTGTTGCTGTTATTACATTTTACCACTACATTATTCAATAACTATAGAAAAATATAGAAAAAGTATTTGGTTATAATAATTACGATAGATTTCTAATAATTTTTCGACACAAAATAATCATTTTTATAATTTCGAATCACGTGAGAGGGACCGACATGATTTTATTTGGGTATTCAATAATTGAAGGACAACAACCTGACTTCAAATCTAATTAATGCCTTTAGCAACAGCTCTGAAATATAATAGTAATCAATTATTTCATGTAGTACAAGAAATGTAAGATTAACTCGCAAAAGAGGTACTAACCTCCACATTTTTTAAAATCATTTAAAAATTATTTTACCGACATTCATCAAGCGCATAATACGTAGTTACAACCGTAAATCAGGTAGGTATTTTATTTGACTACAGATTTAGGGGGTAATGACTGAATCGGGAATATGGCGCACTCTGGGGGAGGCCTATGTCCAGCAATGGACTAAAATAAGCGGATGATGATGATGACGATGATGAAATAAAAAATCGTATAAATCAGTTTGGAGTTATTTTTAAATAAATACGAGTGCTACTGAGAACTACTGAGAACTCGAGAAGCCTTGAGCTTTGTTATTTCTGGGAAATAAAATAAAATAATTATTCACTGTAATCTTCTGTTACTATACGTTATTATTATTTATTACTAACCGACTTCAAAAGGAGGAGATAATGACATTGACGTCGAATTTTTCAGCTTTATTGGGATTTTGACAGAATTTTTTATCTGGTTACGTTTTCGATATTTAGGACTGAAGCAGCAATCCTACTTAATTAAGCACGAGTTCAAATCCTGGCAGTGACAAGTATTGTGTAAAATAAATAATATATATATTTGCCACGTTTTTTATGATGAATGCATAGTATAGTGACTTTCAATGCACAAATCGCTGCAACTCTTACGAGTAAATTTTTTTAGGCATTAATTAAATTAACTGTATTTAAAAAAATATTTGTCTAGTTGTTGCTAATGCCTGATTTACTTATTTATTTGGCAAGATTTATTAAACTTGAATATCATTTTAAGCGACAAATTGCGTGTAACGTGCAATGTAGTAACAAGTTGGAAGCTAAAGTTTAGGTGTTTCTTAAAGTGAAACTTGTAAAATTTAGTAATTATTTATCAACTAAATAAATGATAAGCCAGCCTTAAATATTTAAACTTAATATCAAATATTGTGAAATTTAGCTATTTTTTTTATTGATACGCGACATTAATTAATTCTGACTGTATACAAGAATAAACTAACTGAAATTGAAGGTCAGGAGCACATCAGCTCCAGAGTATTCCAATTATTTGCAAAACATCTAATTGTGCCGCTTGACAGTGACACAAATTTATGTACTCCCCGACCTCGCGTGCGCACGCGCAGATTACCGAATTGGCGAAATGTACGAATGGAACCCATGCCGACGTTGTCCACCAAAACTGGGACATCTTGTGACCTTTCGGTGTTTATAGCCACAGGTCTTAGTTTAAGGTCACAGTATATTTACATTTTTAGTCCATAAAGTTGTTTCATTCATGACCATGTCATGATTTTTGTACGAAGAGGTCCAAAGTAATAAATAGTTATTAAGTAAATATTATTTACATCTCTCATGTTCGATAAGTAGGTCATTATTACCCCTAAATGGGGCTTGTAAGTGACCAGTTACCGCTTTAGGGTAATAATATAACTAGAAAAGCCCTAGGGCGATAAGTGATTTAAAAAAAAGGAAAAAATCACTCTTATAAAAAGTTCGCGTACATCTAACCATTATATTGACAACAGACATCATGCATTCAGCCCAATGACCAAAGAGGTTGCATCGCTATTCAGCCTCGTCTTCGTATGAGTATAGTAGTCATCAATTTCAAATATCGAACGGCGTAGCTCAATTTCATTCTTGAAAAAAAAGTTAGAAAGTTCTTTACATACTTCGTTCTTTTTAATGAAAAAAGGCGGGAATAGTAAAATTTTTACTTTAAATGTTGTTTGTTTTTGAGATTTTTTTTATAATAACGTTCTAATTAGGAAAAAACATGAGTTCTTCAAGTGATTCACTCCCGATTCAATGAAAATGAAAGCCGAAGCAGCAATTAAAAATATTTTGCCTTAAACTCCGAGACTGTATTTTTAACAAGCTTTATCCTTGTAATGCCGATTTTTTCTACTTACCTCACCATCGAGGTGTAAAGCAAAGTAGTTAACTCGGGTGTAAGCATTAAATATCTCGGGCTGCAATTAATACCTTACAGCCCTTGGCTACTAATCTACTATTATTTCTCCGCCTCGTTGGTCAAGGTCCAAGGGGTTAGCATACACACCTATCGTCTCGGACCGCTAAACGTCACTCGGTTTCGATTCTCGACGGGAGTGGCCATTTGTGTAATGGGTTTACAATATTTGATTTTTTCCAGTATATACGAGTATTTAAGTATTTGTATGTATTGACACCCATAACACAAGCATGTTATCTGTTTACTTTGGCGTTATATTAATCTATGTAATTTGTCTAGGGATATTTTTTGATTCCGAGTACCTATTAAGAATTTTTGTATATAATATATGTATACATCCATTTTATATACATTATATTACAAAATATAATATATTCCATCCCCGTCTGTAAACTAATTAATGATTATTTAATAATATTTAAAACACGTAAAGTTTTCAGATGTGTCAATAATTAATATATTATGTATTAATAACGTATGAAATGGTTTTAGTTTTTCCGTATTACACTTTTTTATGCAAATAAAATACACTTATCAAATATTATTGCTTTTATGACATGCGACCAGATAAACCTGATATGGCTAAAATTAAATTTAACTCAGCCAATAATTCATAATGTTCAGCAAACATATATTTATTTGTTGTAATCGCCTCTGTGGTGTAACAGTACGGCTGTCATCTGTTAAGACCGTTAGCCGCGTACGGTCCCGGGTTCAATTCCTAGGTCGTGCAACTTTTCTTAAATGTTTTTTAGATTCTTCTGAGTTATCATTACATTGCTCGGGATTGGAATGTGCCCGAAGTGGTGATACGCTTGTCACCTATCACATCATGGGCCCTAGTACCTTGGCTAATCGTGGGTGTTTTAGTATATCTACTGGTCTCACAGGTCGTGGATATACTAGCACACCTCTGCTTACCCCTTCGGGGATAATAGGTGTGACGGTACTTTTTATTTGTTGTATTTACTCTCCATGTACATACAACGTCGATGTGCAAGACTACTCTGACCTCCTTTCATAACACTTTGTGTAGAATAGATCATTAGTTTCCAGCCAGGTAGCTCTTCAGAGGTGAGCTAAAGTCGAAAGGAAAAAATACCAACTAGGCCACTGGCGGTGGTGTGCTGGGCGGTAACATGATCCACCACCTTATCTATTCTTTCTGCCATAATGACATCGTCATCTTCCGATCCAAAGAGTAAAGTTGTGCAATTTAAACTTAATACCCCTGGCACTTAATAGTCAAAATTTTTGTCTTATATTTCGTGGAAGATTATAAGATCATTTTTCTATCCCATTTACTTAAGAGGTTTCTGTGGAACACGGTATAAAGCTAGAATCTAAACTTAGTTCATTAACCCACGGTTCGATCTTATTTATTTGGTAAAAATAATTTAATTTTTTTATTTGATAAAATATAATTTTCTTCTGTAATTTTCCAAACTGTAATTTTTTTAGTTCAGAAATTACTGACATAACAATTCTCTCTATAAATGATCTAAATGAAATACACTTACTACTTAATACTAACAAAAAACTTTAAACTGAAGTAAACCAGAATCGTTACATCTATATTTGCAGGTACTTCCAAGTGAAGGTCATTCAGAGGTTCCCGTACATTCCGGAATTCAAGTTATGCTATCATACTTATGCTATATACTATATACTTCAGTTTACAGTTTTTTGTTTACATAACCAGGACAAACACGACATCTGATACTTTTCTTATTATTTCCCACTTCTTGAGTCAAATGGAGTCAGAAAATGGCAACGTCGTCTAGCGAAGTCGCGTTCACAAATAGTGATAGAAATAAGACCGTTATTGACCTCTCCCAATTTACGTTGCAATACTAAATATTAAGTAATAATAAGCAAACAGCATTCAACTTTGACAAGCTGTAACTCATTGCAAACATATTGATACGTTACTATCGCCGACGCGCACAATCCATCATTTTTGTAAGAGTATTGACGTACAAAATATACATAAAAAGGTTAGACTAATCACTTTTGTCAACAATATGAAGGTTATTCAAATATCGATTCGTTTAAAAAAGATGTAATTTTAAACGTAGGGATTTGACGATTCCATTACCCATTCACTTTAGTATACTATATGCAAGGTGGAGTCCTGTTACGAGTTACGACTCTCGTAACTTGGACTTACATTTCCCTGCCTCCTAAAAAACTCTCTCGTGCTTGAATTTTTTGAAAAAAGAAGTGAACTTTCTTAAGCAGGAGGCTTTACATTATTACTTCCCACCTCAGTGTAGCAAAGCATTTTCAACATATTTGATGTGTATAAATAACACGAGGAGAACCTATCTATTATAACATATTTTTTCTGCCCTCCGGGTGGAAAGTGCCTACATTTGTTAGGAATGCATTATAAGGTGGTTTTTGAAAAGTTCTATCAGAAATTTACTCACTGTGATTAAAAGTTGAAAAAAGAATTGAATCCTGTTCATCATGTCAAGTTAGTGGAACCCTAGAAAATGTTACCATCTGTAGTCAAGTGACAATTTTTGAGCCGACTGCTTGTTCGCTAACTTGTACAAAATATAGTACACAATATTCGCTGCAACAAGTGATCTATCCATGTACACTAACACCGTGTCAAAAATAGATACGATCATGATAGCTGAATTTCCTAATTGCTTCGTTTAATATAAATGTTATTGGGTCAAGGTTTCAAATAGTTTCATTCGGCCGCACAGTGCTTCATACATTGCGTCACAGTTCACACCGACGACGGGAATCTCTTGTTTATCATTTCTTTTTGATCACATCATTTTATCATCACCCTCACACTTGTGAATAGAATTTTCTTATGAAAGTTAGTTTTTAAATTTTAAAACTTTTTATAGAATATCTTATTTTACAAGGACGTTAGTGTTGTGCAGCAGCTCGCTCGGATTGGTATTTTTACTTTACCCATGCTTGCCGTCGTAGCGTCTTTCAGTGCTGTTGTTCAATTCTGAGTTGGAGAGAGTAAAAAATAGACTTACACTTATGGTCTAAGATCACGGGTATGAGGTCATCTACACCCGTCTTTAATTTTATTATTGTGTCGTCAAGTAAATAGCATGTTTTGTTTTTGTTGATATCTCAAAAAGCGCTGAACGAATTGCCATGAAATTATTATATTATATACTATAACTTCAGAAGTATGATCTATCGTACGACACAAGAATCATAAAAATCAATTTAGGATTGCTGTACTAATCGATTAACAAATTTAAAAACAAACAAACATACAGTCGTATTCCTCCTATTTTTAAAGTCGATTTAAACAACTTAAGCGAATGATCAGGCAGGCCATTATGTACTATCATAACACCAACTAATGAGGCTCCCAAAACAACAACTCTTTTACATTATAATTGGCTGCAATTCGTTAATTGTGTAATTAGTGCACCGTAGTTGCCAACGTTATTAGCTTTCATTTAACCGACTATACCTCAAAGGAAACCCGTAATACTAATTCAATAATCGTCCCAAATTATAATAAACCTATCTTTTCGTGTAGCTTAACTTTTAACCAACTTAAAAAAGGCTCTTAAATCGTCTGTATGTTTTTTGACTGTAACGCGATTACTCCCTCAATTCTAAATTTTCCTTTTCAGAGGTAGCCCTGTATAAGTTATAACGACTGGTTCATACATTTTTAAATATAAACAAACACAAAAAAATATATTTAAACTTCATAATTACATTTAAATTGTGTACTGTATACTTATTTAAATTTAACTTAAGACCTTAAGTAGATACCTTAAGTAGAGACATCTGTAAAGTTCCTCGGATGAATGAAATGTGATAATGATAAGGGGGTCTAGCGAGCTATGGGGTGTTACATTAAAAACAGTTAAGAGAGGAGTTCACTATTTTTAACTCAGGGTAGGATAACTTAACAAGCCGGAACTAGATAATTCATAAGTAATTCCAATACTTTCTCGAAACTTCTGGTTTATCCAACTGGAATCCCAACAACATAATTTTCAAAGAGTTCGAATGACAACCCGTTTTATACGTAACTTATATTTCGGTATCAAAAATTTCAAGCACGTCGGATATAAATCACGAGTCGCAAAAACTTAACGTAATAATTACAACTATAACAGTTAAGAAAATAATAACGATGGAAATAATGAACCTGTGAAACAAGAAATACTTTATGTAAAACGCCTTCACATAATGTTAAAGTTAGTGGACATAATTTCAACTTGCGTCTCTGGGGCGTCTCTTATTTTTACATTTAACTTAACAGGTGATCAGATTGCAGAACAGGTGTAACTACTAGATATGGATGAAATGCTTTCCAAAAATGTAGGCTCTCATGTCTGCTGTATTATAACCTGATAAGTCAGAAACAAATGAAGTATACTATTTTTTGTTAATT
>DVZL01004414.1:0-12937 GCA_018236625.1 Lasaia peninsularis | reverse complement strand
AGATAAGGCGGTGGATCCCTACCCGGGCGAGTTGCTGCACAGCACTCTACCACCAGTGGTCATGTTGGTAGTGACCCCGTTATCCTACGCTCGTCTCTTACGAGCTGCCTGGGTGGAAGGCAGTTGGCCTATTCTACAATGGAACCCGGACTAACACGGGGAAAATCTGGTGTAAAGATGTATGTATGTAATAATGTATACAGTTATCTAATAAAATAGTAATTAAAATAGAATAATAGTAATCTAAAAAAGTACCTTCACGCCTATTGTCTCCAAAGGGGTAGGCAGAGTGTGCTAATATCCACGACTCGTAAGTTCAGCAGATATACTAGAACACCCACGATTAGCCAAGGTACTAGGATGATGTGATAGGTAGCAAGCCAATCGCCACTTCGTGCGCATTCCAATCCTGAGCAATGTAATGCTTACTCAGAATTATCTGAATTGAACCTGGGACCCTAAGTGGCGTAGCGACAGCGTCAACCGTACCGTTACAACACAAAGGCGATAGATAATAATAGTAATCTAAATAACTGAATTGAAAAATATAGATATATCCAGACGCCTTTAAATAAAAAAGACAAAAAATGTGTATGTAGGTCAGGTTATGGGTTTGACCTAGCTGCATATTATACAATTTACACAATTGACAAATGTCAGGTTTTCTTGGATCACCTTAAATAAGCTGTGTACATTATGTATGATTAACACCTCCCGATGTCAATGTAACTTCGAAACATCTTATTGTCAACAGTTCAAAATGATATTTATAGCCTGTATTGTTACTACAGAGCATAGACGTTCAGGACTCCTCCACCAATCTACACTTTAGAAAAAAAGAAAAAAAATGATGAAAATCGTAAGTTCCAATCACATTTTTATTGATTTCTTAGTTGTTTTTATTAAATATTAGTATTACAAAAAAAAACATTTAACAATATATTAGTTTAAAATTATATTATTGACACATGTACATAGATATAGGTATAATATAAATATACACATATCTATACATTTAATAGAACCGTAAAAGAGTGAATTCCGTACATTAAAGATATTAAAAAATATTTGATATAGGCGACAAAAAACGAGCAACAGGACGCAATTTTAATTTTTTTTTACAGTTTTTATTTGTCTGTATCCCAGCTGTGATTCACGCTAAAAATGCTAAAACCGATTGTGACGTAATTTGGCTAGCAAGTAGCCTATGTTCCGAGGTAGGTTAAAGGCTACTTTTTAACCCGTTTACTTAAAGAGATTCTTTGAGAGGGGGAAAAAGTTGACATCTAAATTTGACTACAAACTGTTTATTTTCTTGAATAGAGCTTAGGCAGATTAGGCAGTAATTATGTCCAAGTCGTAACTTTTGCAGTTCAAATATGACAGCCACAACAATTCTCATTATAGATAATTTATAATGCCTTCTACTAGTAACTTCGTAAGTTGAAACCCGGAATATACGGGGATCTTTGAACGTGCAACAACGTGCAACCTAATGCAATTTAAATATCGTCGGCTAATCGTGAGTGCATTCGTACCTCTGCCTACGACATGGGCGTGATGATATTTATTTATTTTCTTACCAGAGGAGCTCTAGACATCGTCGACGAAGTCGCGGGTGCAGCTAGTTCTAACATAAAAGTTTTAGTTTTAATGATACAGCGAAACTTGTAGACTGTTTGAAAAATAATATTTCAATAATAGGTATGTGATATAGCTGAATATTTTTCATTTAAATATATAAGTAGGTAAGTTGAAGTTTCAACAAGTGCCAACGATGGAATATATCGAATGTACTATATTTTAGACTTGGTAGAACCTTATTGTATAAAGCTAAACAATACATAAATACATATAATATATGTGACCGCGACTTCGTCCGCATTTCAATTGAAATAATAGTAGTCTAAATTACTCTTTATTACATCAGCAATCTACCAGTGAAAGTCTCGTCAAAATTCGTCCACTATTCCAGGGATTAGCTGGAATATACAGACAGAATAACAAAAATTGTACAAAAATGTTTTGGTGTATGTACATTTTGTACAATTTTACTTATTTTTATAGATAAATAGCGGAAAGCAACCGTTTTTAGTGGGGAAAAGTTTTTTTTTGAATCGCAGTTGCATTATCTTTTTGGCGTCAGTAAAAAATATTGATTTTTAGACGATCTTCGCCTTGGCCGCATTAGCGTTTGTTTGCGCGTTGCCCGAGGAACCTGCGCAGGCGCAGCCAGTGCAGATTGTGAAACAAGATTCCGAAGTAGACGTTAATGGATACAACTTTGAGTAAGTTTCACTTATATTGTAAGACTAGCTGTCCCGGCGAGCTTCGTACCGCCCGCACTCATGGGTATGAAAAATAGATGTTGGCTAATTATCAGACCTATTTGATGTGGAAGATTTCAAGAGAAATGGTCGAGCCGTTTCGGAGAAGTTTGGTAACGAACAATACGATTCGAGAATTTTATGTATAAGATAGTTACAGTGATTTTCAATAACGAATAGTAATGTACCTCCACGCCTATTTTCCCCGAAGGGTATTATAAATGTTCTAGTATATCCACGACTAATAAGTCCAGTTGATATACTAGAACACCCACTATTAGCTAAGGTACTAGGACCCATGATGTGGTAGGTGGCAAGCCTATCGCCACTTCAGGTACATTCCGTCCCGTGCAATGTATTGCTTAGTCAAAAAATAATCTGAAAAACATTTAAGAAAAGTTGCCCGACCTGAGAATTGAACCTGGGACCTTACGTGGTTAACGATCTTAACAGGCGACAGTCATACCGTTACACCACAGAGGCGATATAATAATAATATTTTTAATCGTTGAAAATTGAACTATTTACACTTAAATTGAAAAAAATATTGGTTAAATTTTACATTATCAATGCAATAAAAACTCTGTGACGGTAATTTTGAAAATTAAATATCTGGAACGTAATAATAAATTGTCACGATCGTAGATGGTGTCTAATTTTGTCACATTGGTCTGGGTTCCATTATTGGGCAGGGAAACTTGTTCTATGACTTCTTTCAGAATCTGAAAAACATAACATTGTCTAGGATAGAATTTGTACAAGTTCTGGCGACGGTCTTGCCACTTGTCTATCATAGGACCTAATATCTGCCTATCTCTTCGGGAATATGGGCGTAAAGATATTTATTACAAATGTCATGAACATCGAAAATTTAGTTTGTAAGTAAATAATTCCAACGTTCTCTACATTTAAATTATGTAACTGAAGAAAACGTTCAACTGCATTATGATGTCGTCAAGGTAAATGACTTTTATATGGTCCCGTATCCAAAGGGTAAAAACTATTACTGAGACAGCGTTGTCCGTCTATCTGTCTGTTTATGTTTCACCAGGCTGTATCTCATGAATCGTAGCTAGAAATGATTTTATGTATCTTTCTTTCTGCTACAGTAGCAGCAGTATTTGTTGTTACAGATACTTTTAAAAAGCTCTCAGAAGATGTTAATTATTTAGAAAAACTCATTTGTATATTTGGGTTCGAACCTGAACTACTTGAAAGGAAGTTTGAAGCGTGAACCTGTACACTATTGGTACTATAGTATTGCTTATTAATAAAAAATAAATTTATTAAATATGCTGATAATGTTATATAGCCTTCGAAATATTGTATAATTTGATTACAATTTATTAGTGACTTCAATGCCAAATAACTCTTAATGATGGCGAAAAGCTTAAAATTATTGTTTGTTTATATATTTTCCTAATTTTTTTTTCATCTTGCACCTTAACCTTATCCCATATCATATCAGATGGTATTGGCAAGCTAGGGAACTTGAATAGGACACAGTTTTAACACTGCCGTTTGATCTCTGCAAACTAGATTAGGTCGAATTAGATGAATTCGGGTTTCCTCGCGAAGTTTTCCTTAACCGTAAGAGCACTCAGAAAATGTACATAAGTTAGAAAATCTCATTGGTACATGGCGAGGTTTAAACTTGGACTACCCGAATGTTAGGCAACCGAGGCTCTACATATATTTTCCTTAATAATAAACAATATATTCCGTGTTTACGCTGCAATTACTAAACAGTAATATCGTCGGCTAAATGTGGGTGCATACCTCTGCCTAGCACATCGATGATATAGGCGTGACGATATTTTTTTATTCATTGTTTTCGACGTATTTCGAACGATTTCACTGAATGCATTTATGCTTCTTAGAAATGCAATAACCATGTACTATTCCAGGTTCGAAACAAGTGACGGTACATCTAGACAAGAACAAGGAGAGTACAAGAATGACACAGACCAACAAGGGCTAGCCGTGAAGGGTAGCTACAAATACGTAGCTCCAGACGGTCAACACATTTCCGTAACTTTTGTAGCCGACAAAAATGGATACCAACCCAAAGAAAGCTCCGCAAGCGATGATCAACCACCAGCAAAGGCTTGATCTTTGAAACTCTTGTTTTCTATTTTGTAATAAAACCAAATGTTACACCTAATGTTACCAAACCAACGGAACTTGTTACAGCCAGTAATAAATGATTAAAAGTATTTATATTGTAATTATTATCTCGATTGAGCCACAACGTTCTCACCGATAGGACTCGAAATGGCGTGGGTACTTTTTTAATAAAGTATCTATATATTAGCCAACTTATACACTAATTATAATTATTATTGAATTATATATTTTGTCAGAAGAGTTAAAATATTTTTTTCCGTTGTATACATACATAAATATATTCACGCCAGGTTCCTTAATGGGGGTTGGCAGATACCTAGCTTTCTCTATATTCATCACTGTTTGAATGTTCCCAAGCCGGTTTATAATATGCGAGCTATTTGATAGTGGAATCAACCTTATTCTCCCCTTGAGATCGGCGCGTCCCCGTACCACGAAGCACAAAGATAGTTGTCAAATAATATGAGACTAAATTAAAAAGGTTATTACTTTCACATAACCCGTATATATTTTTACTTCGATTGAATATGGTCAGTTCATTATTGTCACGCAGTAAAAATATTAACTTGGTAAAAGAAGTTTGTTTACAAAAATTATCGCTTCTCGTGACGGGGAAGTATAGGTATATCAATTATTATTGATGTCAAAATTTGTAAATGATATGTCAAAGTTGTATGTAAGAATAACATATTCATATGTCAATTTAAATTGCATGTTTACTACAACAAAACAAAATTTAACAAAAGCAAATTGGTTAAATCCCAAAGTGATTTTTCCTCTGTATATTGTGTAACATTGGCAAAGGCGAGCACTGACGTTTAAGACGACACTATTACGTGAGACAATGGTACTTGGAGATTTGATGCAGCATTTGAGGGATGCCTATATTTAACGGTAAAGAAAAGGCTGAAGCGATTTCATGGTACAAAAGCCGGACAGGTCAATGAGTACTGGCCTCTGTTCTAAAAAGTTACACAAAAGAATGACACACTTGTGCATGTGTAGTAAAGCGAGTCAAATTGACAATACGATATTATGACGTCACATTATGTTACAACACACATAATTACACATTTGTGTCTATTTATAGTACTAGGCATGTCCCACAGGTTTGCTCGACGAAATATAAACTTAACCGATACGCCAATCTCAATGACATTGATAGTACCTAAACATCAAGATCAACTGTCTTTCGCGGTTAATGAGATATAGTCTGGTGACAGGTAGACAGACTAAGATTGTAGTCTGAGTAATAGTAACAGGGAACTGTTTATGTTTTGCGGTCATGTTTTACATAAACCGGCGCACTACGTGGGGAATAAATGTCTAAATGCCGTAAGACCAATAGGCGCCTGTAGAAGAGGCCGGCCCAAGAAACGCTTGCTAGATGTCGTGAAACATGATATGTGTGCCAATGGACTAACCATTGGGGATGCTGAAGACCGAGCGAAGTAAAGAAGTAGAAGTCGGAAAGCGGACCCCGGGTTCTCACGCCCAAATGTGAGGAACGACCGGGACTAACGGGCAGATATTTTACCATAACCTTTGGTTATGGTAAATATAAAATTTAATAAAATAATTAATTTTACTATAAATATAAAATTGGAGTGTCTGTTTGTGATATTAATTAAAATAACCGCTTTTGCTAAATGCATATTATGTATGTTTATGGACTTTTACTGGCAAACAACTAATGTAATAAGGAACAGTTAGGCTACTTTATTTTAAAAATATATGAAGTAAAACAATTAAATAAAAACGCGGACGAAGTCGCAGGGTCACAGCTAGTGTTTAAACATAATTTTATTAATTGCCCATTGCCCGCGCTTTATTAATAAGAAATGTTGTCTATAACAAGCATTTGTCTCTTACTACTGAAGTTCATAATCTAAGAAGAGTTTTTGATATTTGTAGATGTCTAAACACGGCTCTTTTATAACTTTGTAATGTATTATAAAAATGTGTATCAGTAGCCAAGTGGTACGCTATTCGGACTTCCATTTCGATAGTCCAGGTTTGAACCCTGCCATGAATCAATGAGAGTCATTACCGTGAAGGAAAGCATCGTAAGAAAACCTGTGATTTATGCCTCATATGGTGACGGACTTGCCACCTGTCACATTTTGAGACCTATCTCCCCCTGTTAGTCAGAGTCGAGTCCTCTGCGTAGAATAGACCACCTCCCTACTGCCTCCCTACTAGACAGCTCGTAAGAGGCGAGCATAGGTTAACTGGGACACTACCAACATGACCACTGGTGGTAGAGTGCCGCCTTACTTTTATTCCTGCCGCCATAACGACAATGTCGTGTTCGGGTTCGTAGGGTAGCCGGTAGAATTGCATATCAGGACTAAGATCGTGGCGACAGGATAGTGACGCACCTACGACATCTATGGTGTCTATAGGCCGCGATTGTCTCTTACAATCAGGAGACCCGTGTGTTTGTTCGCTGTCTTATCCCATAAAAATAGCATCGTTGGCTAGCTTTTACGGGGATAGGGATGTGATGATTTTTACTTATTTTTTGTAATTTAGTAACCTAAGGAATAATGTTCGGAGCAAAAGGGTCAAACTCAAAAAAAAACAGGAGAACATTCAACTTATAACAAGAGTTTGTTGAACAAAGGACTGAAGTAATTAAACCTTTGCATTAATAAGATATCTTTGCAAAATAACTATAATATAAACCAGCACTTTGATAATACGTCGAACAAAATTGCTCGTAATTACCCCAATAACTGATACAGTCGTTGTGAAAAACTCATAGAAACAAACTATTCCAGCTGTGAGCCGCGAAATTATAAAATTGAACAATTGATATTCATATCTTTAATTAATAGTTATAAATCCGTTATTACTAACACCTTTTGGGGTTCCGTACCTCGAAAGATAGAAACTGAATTCTTATAGAAACACCTTGTTGTCCGTCCGTCTATAATTAATAGCTGCAACAAAATCAAAGTTCTCGCAAGGGATTCAAAAGCAAAAGAGTACTTTTAGTCAACCTGGAATATTGAATTTTAGTATGAAGTAATGTTTTATATTTAGTAGGTACATAAATTATAAAGAAAACTTACCAAAAATCCTAATTTTTCATTTATATTACATCATATTTTTTTTAATATTTACAAACTTAGCTACAGGCTTGTGCGAAAACCTTGAGTCCGACTCGCACTTGTCCAGTTTTTTAATATTAATTGTTATAGCAGCTACAGAAGTACATAGTTAGTGAAAATTTCAGATATCAGGGAGATAGTCTGGTGAAATATATAAGAAACAACAGAAAGGCGGATTGATTGAAAATTTCAACTGGCTAGTTATTGGGTACGGAACCCTAAAAATTTACACTACTTCCTTTTTTAATTTATTTTATTAAATAGGTACTAGCTGTGTCCGCGAATTTGTCCGCGTTTATATTTCATTGTTTAATTTATTTCTAAAATAAAATCTATATACATATAATAAATCTGTAGAAGGGTCAATTCTGTACATTGAAAATATTTAAAAATAAATAGCAGGGGGTGTTACTGGATCGATACCAAACCCAAATATGTGATTAAAAAATTTTGTCTGTCTGTCTGTATGTATGTTCAGGCATCACGTGAAAACTAACGGTTCGATTTCGATGAAACTTGGTATAATTATACCTTATTATCGTGGGCATTAAATGGGATACTTTTTATCCTGGAAAAAAAATAATAAATCTTAATTTTTCAGTTCATCATTGCTACGCTAAGGCGGTACGAAGTTCGCCGGGTCAGCTAGTGATAAAATAAGAAACAAATCTTTTTGTCGGTGTCAACAGAATATATTTTATTATAGGGCCTGAGACCAGCACGACAAAAATCCCTGAATATTTCGTCGACTCTACACTAGTGTTGCTAGTTTTAAATCTATAAAATACTTTACAACAAACGTGATTTTTAAATTGAAAATCACGGCACAGCGGCCGGGTTTTCCCGCCGGGAGTTAGAATAAAACTCTAGTGCAATCGTATAAACTATTTTATTGTGGAATTGGAAGCTAGTTCAAATAACAAGCGCGCTGTGACTGTGTATGAACTCCATTGTTTGCTGTCCCTTTGTTTTACATTGACATAGTGACGAATATTAGGTAACAAACTAACATTTAACATTATATTTATAGGCTATTTTAGTGTCAATATGTATTCAGGAACTATTGGATAACATCCAATATTGTAATTACAATTTTGATCCACAGTAGGCACTCTAGGAAATTTTGCACGAAACTTCTGATAGAGTAGAATGGATTAGTTAATATCGCCAAGCTCATATTTCCGAGAGAAAAGGCAGAGTGAAAAGTGTACTAGTGCAAAGAAAACAAATTATATGCTTGTGTTATGGGTGTTAGACAACAATAGTAATACATAGAAATACTTAAATAGATGCATTCCGTTGTTTTTCAACAAAATGTTTTTCAGATTTTTCTGTGTAAGCATTACATTGCCCGGGATTGGAATGTGCCCGAAGTGGCGATAAACTTGCCACCTATCACATCAGGGCCCTAGTACCTTGGCTAATCGTAGGTGTTCTAGTATATCTACTGGACTTTCGAGTTGTAGATATACTAGCACACCTCTGCCTATCCTTTCGGGGAAAAAGTACCTTTTCGCCTAATAGGCGTAAAGGTACTTTTTTTTAATTGATACAAAAATAAACGTAATAAATACCCGAAACTACAAACTTGTATGTATTTGAAGAGCTCCCATACAACAAACGTATTTTTGCCGTTTTTATAGATAATGGTAAGGACTCGCTTTTTTTTTCATTTTTAATTATTTTTCGCTACCATTTTCATTATAAAATGCAACCACAATCTCTAGATATTTGTACTTAGATCTTTGTTAAGTGATTGGTGTCATCTAATAAACGGTTTATAAATTTAGATGTACTTGCCGCAGCTCTCGCTTCTAAGGCTTTTAACAACCGCAATAACCACTTAAGCGTTCAGGATAAAGACTAGTCCGGTTAAACCAAGCACTTTCATTTTTATTTCTTTTGATGAAAAACACTTGTAAAGATTCATAATCACTTAGAGAAATGTGAAACAGTACATGTGCTTTCCATTTAAAGAAATTAATGTGTGTAGTTTTCACCAAGAGCTAACGGTGGAAAATATAGAAGATATTAGCTATTATTCATAATGAACTATTTTTTTCCAATAACTTATTAAATAATAATTATTCGTAGACAATATTTAAAGTATTATACAGGTTAAAATAATTATTTTTGCCTGTATAATACTTCAAATATTATCTACGAATAATTATTATTTAATTAATTATTGAACAAAAATAGTTCTTTATGAATAATAACCATAAATTATAATTTAAGGCTACCGGTTTCGCATTTTCAACATTACACTGTTAATGTTTACAAATCCTAAGTTTTTAAGCTCAACTAGCATTACCGGTGAACTTCGTACTGCTCATACTTAGGGATATAAGAATAGATGTCCGATTCTCAAATCAAACCGATATGTAAACAAAATTAAATGAAAATCGGTCAAGCCATTTCGGAGGAGTTTAACTACAAATACCGTGACACGAGAGTTTTATATATAATATTTTAACGAGTCCGGACCTGTACTTTAGCTAAGTTCTTTCTATCTGGATGAAGCACGAGAACTTAACTCCCGTTCGTTTCCAAGATCGCCGGAATATATAAAAAAATATACAAGAACTGCTCGTTTAAAAGTATCACCTATTATGATTGTAATCAAATCACTTGATCATATTAAGCTTGATCATTCTCTTTAATAAGGTTTCAAAAGTTTTTGAGTAATACGTAATAATACAAACTTTTATTTGCTTAAACGACACTATTATATTAAAATTGAAATAGACGATTTTTACTGCATTTAAATTATGAGAATAAAACAAAAAATGGTAAGGTTTTAAGGCGAAACCGTAGCTTTATGTAGGTATGGAAAGAAAAAAACAATATCTTAAGTATTTTCAAAGTTTCGTTACCAAAGGTTAAAAACGGGACCGTATTACTAAAACTTCGCTATCCGTATGTGTGTATGTCCGTCTGTAGGTTATATCTCATGAATCTTGAAATTTTCACAGATGTTGTATATCTGTTTCCGCTATAACAACATATACTACGAACGGAATAAAAATAATATTTAAGGGTGGTGTCCATATGCTAAACTACATTTTTTACAGACAATGGCAAGAACCCATCGTGCGCAAGTGCGGTTCGCACTTGGCAGGTTTTATTATTAAACTTATCTCTTATAATGTTGAGAGTAGGACGTATTCCGTTTAATAGTCAATAAATACCGAGTATATGATAATTGGATCGACTTCTGAAAAGGAATCATCCCACACATGGCAATTAAGTACAGAAAAACGTTCCAAAATAGACCTTCCAACAACCGGATAAAGATCAAAAATATCAGGTAATTTCAAACCTAAATTCTTCAAGTTTAAGTTGATTCTACATCGTTTAGGGTCTAAGCGGAGGTACATTCTATTCTCAGTGGAAAAAAATATAGATAATATAAAACAATTGAAGTTAACCCCGCCTCTGCCCACATTTTTTTTTGTCCTAGACTTATGCCGTTTTTTTATCAGACTAACTGTGCTCGCGACTTCGTTCGCGTTTTTATTTAAAGGTTTATTTTACACATTTCCCATAAAGTAGCCCCAAACGTTTACTTATTACATCAGCTGTCAGTCTGCCAGTGAAAGTCCTGTAAAAATCGGTCTAACCGTTTCTGATATTAGCAGGTACAAACATACTAACAGACTGACGAAAATTAAAAAAAAATACTATTTCGATATAAGTACCTTGTATGTAAACATACAAACGCATTTAGTAAAAATCGTTTACTTTAATATACAGATACTCTATTTTCAAATTTAGTATCAAATCTGAAAATAGATGGCGCTGTGCATTTTTACACTACGTCTCAATTGGCTTGTCCTTAATAAATATGTCATTGCCCACCACCTCAAGTATTCCAATTCTGATTATTTGATTAAATTATAAAAGGGTCAGCTGCTAAATCTGTGGGACCTCTGCTACTACCTACTACAAAAGAAACCAAATTCTAATCGTAGATAAGGTCAAATTCGAATACATAAATTCTTCATGTTCGCCTTCACAGTAAAGACTAAATACCCAAAATATATATACTTAAGCTAGAAAATCTCACAGTTTCATGGCGGGCTTGAGCCTGGACTACCGGTATGGAAGTCCAAAGCTCTAACCACTAGACTACTGTGGCTCTTCACAATACGTCTTCCCACACACGTGCCAAGATTAAATTTAGAACATACACGTCTCAATGTTTTTTTTCGGCGGGATCAAGAAACAAGACGAACGCAGTTTTTTCAAAATACTTGAACACTATCAGATCAAAATACTTGAATATTATCAAGTAAAATTAGTCAGTGATGGTAGCATTTTGTTAAATTTGGTTGAACTACAATAGTGAAATATTTATTAAAAAATATATACTTATATGACTTAATGATGACTTATGACTACTTTGAACTCGATACAAATAAATTAACATGACTAATGGTAGCTGCTTACGCCCATGCCAAATTGTTAAATAGAATAAAAAAGTAACTAAAGAATAATAAAAAAAACTAAATAATAATAATAATGGAAGCTATTCTCTTCGAATTACGACAACAATATGTTGTGTACTGTGGGGTTACAGTGATAGAGGGTAGAATATAGCGATTATTGATTGCAAACAAGTCTTTATTTTTAAGCTTACACCAATCCATGATAGCAGGATTAATACATATTAGCTGTTGTTTATGGACAGCTTACTAAAAATTTCACTACCAAAAGTGTAAAAAATGTGAATTGGTACCACCGCCTTATCTATTCCCGCCACAACAGCGGAAGTACTCATCATTGTCGTGTTCTAGTTTTGAGGGTAGGGTAGCCAGTAAACTTACTCACTCCAGAGGCTTACTATCGCAGCCTCAGTACTCAGGTCGGCAACGCACCATTTTCACCTATGGTGTCTATTATAAAGGCGACGCATTTCTTACAATCAGGAAATCCGTCAGCTTGTTTGCTTTATACTATCATAAAAAAAGAAGCTAGCTAACCAAGTAGGAATCGTGACACTTCACACTCGTTACTCTCCCTCAACCTCGAGAGGGACTTGGTGTGAAGATGTGTATAATTATATATATGAATCTAACATACCTTCCCTGAAATAGAAATTTACCTGGAAGAAGACCCTCAAGGATATAGGATCGGGTAAATTAAAAGCGCTGAAACACGTCTCAGCAGTTACACATTAGTAACTAAATAATGATAATGGCGGCCATTCTGTTCGTGTCACGAGAGTGTGATATCGGTTATATGTGGGGCAAGAGTGACAGAGATGGCGTAGATTTTACGTATTGTGTAAAATCTTTCCCCTGTTTGGTTCCCATATTGATCTAAGTCTCCGGTGTAGAATAGACCATCTGCCTCCCTACCAGG
>DVZL01004413.1:0-12937 GCA_018236625.1 Lasaia peninsularis | reverse complement strand
CAAAATTTGCGAGGGAATTTCAAAAACACTACTTTTAAAGAATTAATTTTATTAATAAAAACTTGAATATCGGCAAAAATATTTATGTGGGTAAATTTCTTCAGCAATAAAGATAACACGTTATTTTTAGGCCATCTCTAAATCACATGCATATTCTCTATTCTCGTATATGAACGATCTCGGATAGGGCCCAACAATTTTCTTGAAATTTTGTATTTAGGGCGTTTCGGGGACGATAAATCGATCTAGCTAAGTTTTATTTTCAGATCTCTTTTATTAATCGCGTTCTCATTGAATAAAAATATTATTAGAATACTAAGTTAAAATTTTCCCCGCGTTGGTCCGAGTCCTCTGTGTAGAGTAGACCAACTGTCTTCCTACCAGACAGCTCGTAAGAGGCGAGCGTAGGCTAACTGGGTCACTGCTAACATGATGCACTGGTGGTAGAACGCTGTGCAGCAACTCCTGCAAAACTCTTTTCCTGCCGCCGAACATAAGGTCTAACAGCCCGACCACAACTCCATCTATGGTGTCTATAGGTCACGGTTGGCTCTTACCCGTGAACCTTTTCGCTGTCTTATCCCATAAAAAAAATACATAGTACGTTTTAAAGTTTAAGAATCGAACCTCAGAATTTTAAACTCTTTCGTTTGTGTAAGGTACCTATGTATCTCAAACTTTGTCTATGTTTTTATAATTCCCTTTAGTAGTTCCGGTGAATAAAAACGGTGGTGTTTTCGGACTTCCAAGTCCAGTAGTACAAGTTCGAACCCCAGCATGTGCCAATGAATTTTTTATAACTTAGCGCGTATTCTAACGTGAAGGAAAACTCGTAAAAAAACGCAGATTCGTGTATTCAAATTAGACCTAATCTAGGATTAGCATTGATTTCTTTATGGGTTCCAGAGTTCGAATGGCAGCCGCTATGTGTAAAAACTAGCGTCCTTGTGATATCCCCTAGATTATATAGCTGACCTCGATAAAATTATACATAGAGGATAAGGCCGGCTGAAGAAATTAGGAAAGAAAGCTCCAGAACTTCGAAATCTTTCATTAATCTATACATATCACTACATATTATAAAACAAAGTCACATCATTTGTCTGTCCTTATGTATGCTTAAATCCTTAAAACTAAGCAACGGATTTTGATGCGGTTTTTTTAAATAGATGGAGTGATTCAAGAGGAAGGTTTTTATGTATATGTATAATGTGCCCGTGCGAAGCCGGGGCGGGAAGCTAGTATACAAATAAAGAAAATTGGAGTGTCTGTATCTAATATTCCAACAACGGCTTTTTACTAAATGCATATGTAAGTTTACAAGGTACATATACCAAAATAATCCGTACTAATATTATAAATGCGAAAGTAACTCTGTCTGTCTGTCTATATGTTACGCTTTCACGCCTAAAACACTGAACTGATTTTGATGAAATTTAATACAGATATAGAGTTGACCTTGAGAAAGGACATAGGCTACTTTTAAACCGACAACATTAAAAAGAGGGTATGTTTTCACGCAATTTAGTACAGAGATAGAGTTGACCTTGAGAAAGGACAGACTACTTTTTTACGCAATAAGTATTAGTATTAGTCGGAAAAATGTCTGCTCTTTGAAATTTGTCTGCGTTATTAAAATAATATACGCGGGCGAAGCCGCGGGCGGTAAGGTAGTATTTTCTATAATTGTAGTCCGTCTCTCTGTCTTTCTGACTATTTAAACCACGAAACCCATTTGTTTAACTTTTTAGACATGAATTTTCTGCTGTGTAATCAGTTTGAATAAATATATTTTTGGTTTTTGAGTCTTTGAAATTCTTATACCGATTACGTTTTCAATTTTTAACATTAAATTTAAAATTAATTTTGAATGACAACTCGAATTCAAATAGGTATAATTGATATATTCTGTTTGCATATTTTGTATGATGATTATGTTGTATTTCTTCTTTTTTTGCCTTTTCCAATGTGAAATATAAAAATTAATATTGTTATGATAGTGAATTTAAAAATATAAAATTCTAAAATGAAGATAGCCTAAGCCTGTCCTCATTACTTCAGATCTTCAGCAGTAAAATTCCCGTCAAAATCGGTCCAACCGTTTCAGAAATTATCGGGTACAAACAGACAGACTGACAAAAAATCTAAAAATCTTATATTTATATATTATGTACCTTGTACAAATACATACGCATTTAGTTAAAAGCGGTTATTTTAATAATACAGACAGACACTCCAATTTTATTTATTTGTAAAGATGTTAAAATTTACATACGGAAAATGGTGAAATAGGATAAGCTATACCCCCTTATCATTAAAACATCGATTTAACCCTATTTTGCAAATAAATGAATTTGAATTTAAAGTAATCATTTAATTGTGCTTATTGGACCAGCTCGGTGTGGGTTGGGCGATTTGGTGATTCGGTCTTTATATCCTTTCGTTGTTTATCGATTAGTCAAGACAACGCGCCTATGGGCAAACTTATGTCATTTGGCTAGGAGTCAAGGACGGCGACGCGCGGCTCGTTGGTGCCTCGTCGACCTTATTTGGTGATTGGTGGGCGCCACTTTTACGACTTTGCTTGTCCCATGCCGTTTCCATGTTTATTTCTAGTTGATAACTCATTTTTATTCGTCTACCCTAAAAAGAGGTATGATACGTTTAACCATTTTTTATGACTATCATTAATACTCTACTGTCCGTCTGCCTGTTTGTCGCCAAAGTGAATTTCATAGTAAGAGAGTTTAAATTTTCGCAGATGCTTTTTTTGTTGCCGCTATAACGACAAATTACTAAAAAAAGGTGCTACCATACAATAAACGTGTTTTTCTCATTTTATATTTATATTAGTACGAAATCCTTCGTGCGCGAGTCCAGCTTGCACTTGGCCGGTTTTTTTTAGAAGGATGAGTTACAAAAAGAGAAAGATGTTCCTTGATTGCCGTTGTTTTTTCGTGTTTGAGGTGTTTTCATTTAGATTCTACTTATTTCGTCGTCTTTCGTCCCCGTGTTGGCCGGGGTCTCTGTGTAGAAAAAGCCACCTGCCTTCGTACTTGGCAGGCGAGCATTGGTTAACAAGGTCATTCATAACAAGACCACTGATGGTAGAGTGCTGTGCAGCAACTCGCCTGGGTAGTGATCCACCACCCTAGCTATTCCTAGGGTGTCCGTTAGACTTACACATCAGGCCTAACATCCCGGCCACAGGACAGTGACGCACCTACAATATCTGTGGGGGCTACAGGTCGCGGAAGTCTCTTACTCATCAAGAGAGCCGTGTGCTTTTCGCAGGCGCATCCCATAAAAAAAGATGTTGAAAATCGTCATATTAGATGAAAAATCCCTAGCATAATAATAATACATTTGTCAATACAATTTTCACATTGCCTTTGGCACCTTGCCCTTGCCATATAACTAGTACTTAATTTTTTACTGATTTAAGAATGCTTGCTCGTTGATCATAATATTAAAATAGCCAACACAGCCTAAATCCTTTTGGAGGTAGAAGTGAAAAGAATAAAATGAACAACACGAGTAAATAAGTCACTATATTTGAGTGTAATGGTGTATTTCTTTATGGTACCTACGTTACGTACCATTAAAAAAATACGGTTCGGTACGGCATGACACGTATTTTATGGTAGGCATTAGAATGTGCCCGAAGTGGCGATAGGCTTGTCACCT
Organism: Lasaia peninsularis; assembly: GCA_018236625.1. Lineage (NCBI taxonomy): Eukaryota > Metazoa > Arthropoda > Insecta > Lepidoptera > Riodinidae > Lasaia > Lasaia peninsularis. The sequence goes on along the minus strand of DVZL01004413.1, from coordinate 9,250 downwards.
ATCTCATCAGCCCTAGTATTAATCGTGGGTGTTCTAGAATATTTACTGGACTTACGAGTTGTGGACATACTAGCACACCTCTGCCTATTCTTTCGGGGATAATAGGCGTGATAGTACTTTTTTATGGTATTAACTTTATTAATATAAATGATGTTCACTGCTTAGTGAGACATGCAGAAAACCCTACATCCGCTTATACATGACGGGAAATGGCATGAGTATATATTTGTATATGTATAAGTGTAGCTATTTTGCATTACAAAAATGTTCACAATTTTCTCTTGAATTTTCGCTTTTTATCCTTCTGGCGTATTCGGTATTCAAAAAATGTTTGTATTCATAAAGCGACAGCTACTAGTCGGAAATATTTCATTTAGGCTGGCTTGGTAACTTCGTTCACTGGCAAAGGGAACGTGACATTTTAAATGTGCCGCGAAGCTGGTGTCATTAATCTGCCGCGTCGTCGCCCTCGCTGAGGTCGTGCGTGGTCTAATCCGCCCCCCGACTGATCTCGGTGATGGAAAATCTAAAAAGACTCACGTCAAATTACCACAGCCAAAGTACTCACGGAACCCGAGTTTGCACGAGATAACTCGCCTTTCAAGGTGTCCCTAAGACAAGGACTCCTTTGGGAAGTTTCAAAAGTTTCGGCGCGCACGTGCTTTTGTCATACTTTTGTTGAGTTTTAGGCACTACGTGATGCGCACCTCGATCATCTTCCAAAATGTACGTAAATAATTTTATCCTTTGCGGCTGTGTTCCCTTTTTACAAATTCACCGTATTTAAGTCCCGACTTTAGCTATACCAACCTACTTTTTAGACTCAAGCGGGATCTAGTCGAAAAATGTGGTAGGATTAAGCGACTTTGCTCCACCGCCCTACGTTCTAAAAGTGGTTACGAGTTCTTGATAATTCGGGCCTCATCCTGAAGGGATTATCTGCTGACTGTGTTTATATTCTAGACATCTTTATACATTTTTCAGAATATGAAGTTTTATTATCAGTACACCCTTCTTTTATACATGAGTATGTGTATGTGTTGATTAGATTTTTTTAATATTAGGATGTGGGTATATTATTATTTATTAATCCTTGACATGTTTATAGCATTAAACATATCCAGGAGGCCAATATTCTTCCCTAACATTTTGAAAAATGCTAACGTTGGATTTCTAATTACACCGCGACCATGGAAATGATATAGTTTTGTGATGAGAGGGCAGAGCATATTTATTGACCCAAAAGGCATAATATTAAGCCTTAGATTGTTTAAGAACTATCAATACCTCTGATAGCTATAGATGATGAGTATTTCTCATCGTCTGCTTGTTTACATTCCATTTATATGACAAGTAACACTTATTACAACATCATATGCTGTAGCGTATAACTTGTATTCTTATGTATTCTTAGTTACCAGTTAGTCTTTTAGTATCACTTATACTCTAAACACATAACGGAAAAACTTGTAAAATCGTTCCATCTCTTAAATAGGTTGAGGATTCACCAAAAAACTCTATCGCCGTGTAAAAATATTGAGTGTCTTACAAAACACCTTTTAATTAACTCTGTGTACTCTGCTCAGCTCACCGGATGTCACAAATCCTATCCAAGGGCCGGGGCGTGTAATGCAAATGGCTATGTTTACCTGACTCCGCCCGCCTCGCAGCCATCGCTATTCATAATAACGGCTTTTATTTCCGTAACTAGCTACGACGCCCTCATTTTGTCGGTTAACGCGTATTGTGTCACGGCGAAACGAATGCCGCCCCTTAATGGAGTTTTTAAGCGCAGCTTTTTCGCTTCGTAGTGCAAAAGCGGATTATGTAACTAGAATAGCTACGTGATTGCATCGCAAACACTAGGGGCCTCTAGTACTGTTTAGTGCTTTAATTTTGCGATTCAGGAATTCGCTAATTGCTTAACTAGTCGTCTATATACGTTTTGTTAATATCTAGTGCCATACTTCATCTGTATTGACCTAGTTTATGCAGCTTATTGTATTTGTGATATCTCTACTTGGCGTGTTTATGATCTACCTTTACGTTTTGTTGCTGTCTCAGTGCATTTTGTTTCAACGTCTAGAGTATACTTTACCTGTTTGACATACTTTATGCTGTTTATTGCAGATCTCTTCTGTTTTTTATTAAGTCTGATATTATACTGTAAATTCATTGACTTACTTAAAACAGTTTATCGTAAATATACATATCTCATACTTGTTTGTATTACCCTTTCTGTTGTTTTTGTCACTTTCTTATTATATTTTGTCTACATGGATTTACTCTGTGCCACTGTATTGAATTTGTTTATATCTATGAATATTTTTGATATAACTACAGTTAGTGGCCATTTTAATATCTCGGGCCTTACTTATTACTCCATTTTATAGAGATCAATACAAAAAGTGTTAAATTATTTTTATTACTTTACTATAAATATGAAAATATTTAGCAATGGTTTAAATCAAAAATAACAAATCACAATAAATAAACATAAGAATGACAGATTCTTAATTCAAATGTAATATTATGTTTTTTAATTAGGTATATTTTCTATTTACTTCTTTAATTTTTTTTTTTATTTTAAATATACTTTAGTACTTTGCCATATTTCAGTATTTAACCTACGGACAGAAAAATGTTTTTACCACTTTTTACCACACTTGGGTTTATCTTGGATTATTTATATCTACGACAAAACTTATAAGTTGCTAAGTTAATCTCCTACACATAACTTAAGGTTATCTGGAGTCTAGGGCGATACTTCATAGTGTTGGCCTACTTTACGCAGCCCATTTTATCCCTGAAGGTTATCAGAGATTGATTTTGCTGATAATACTGCCTTTGTGTCTTATTTTTAGATTTAAATTTTACCTAACCTAAATGTATTCGCGAAGTACACACTCAAGGGGCGTACTTATTTCTACTATTTTGTTTTTTTTACTGTCAGTTATGAAATTATATTTTAACCTATACTATATAAAGAGGAAAGATTTGTTTGTTTGTATTGAATAGGTTCCGAAGCCACTGAATCGATTTGAAAAATTCTTTTACTATTACACGCCAAAATTATCATTTGAACATGGGCTACTTTTTACTGGGATAGTGTAATGAATACATCTATTAAATATCGTGCACAAATTCCTGAATTCCTCACAATTCAACAAAAAATTTCCTTCACCGCAAGAGCTCTCAGAAAATATACTCAACTTAAAATAACTCATTACCACATGGCGGCGTTCGAACCTGGACTACTAAAATGTGAATGCAAGTCTGTAAACGTGTACCACTAGGCCACTGATGCCTATTATCATATCAAGACCGACGTATTTTTATTGTAGGTTACAAAATTCACTAATTTTCTACAAACAAAAATTCATTCAATACGTAAAACATACCTTATATTAGGCTAAGACGAAGACTAAGTATTTCAATTGTAAGGGAATGGATTTTACCAAAAAAAAATTAAAATGTGTAAGAGTAGATGCAAATTTGCAGACACACCTCACTTTACGGTTTACCAAGCGAGCCTTAGTAATATTAATTTTTATAATGGCGCTATTTAGTAATTTATGAATAGAGTGCGGACGTCCAATGTTTTGTAGCACTAATATCAACAGTAGGTACAAGAATACGCTATCCGACTTTATTGTCCCTTTGAGACTTGTTATGCATTAGTTTGACTCGCTCTCGACCATTGTTATTAAAACTGCGATAATGAAGCCTGTTATTGCTTTTTATTGATCGTTATGAGCAGTTTCTGAGATCATATTTCGACAAAGACTGATTGAGCCTAATTTATGTGTCTAGTATGCGCATAAATGAGTGTGGGGTGCGTGTAGGGCTGCCAAACATTGCTTGGGAATTAGGACGTCTCTTTACTAAGTTATTAATGTTTTGTAACCATATTAAAATAATGTATAAACCTGGCTAGAAAAATGTTAGTTGCACTTAGCATTTAAAAGTAAAATGATATATTGTGACGCCTATATTACCGAAGAGTAGACGAAGGTACTAATGTGGGTGCATTAGTACCTCCGTCTACCCTACGGTCACACAATCAGCCAACGATATTAGGTCCGACGACGAGACGACGGACGTTAGACGTTAGGACGATGTTGTTTTTCTTAGCAAACTTAGCAATTGATGTCTATTGAATACATTAATACTTAAGTTTGCCTTCGAAAGGCAAACTTAAACTGCCTTTTGATTATAATATTATTTCAATTGCGTAGTTTTCTTAATTTCTCGATTTTCTCGATTTGGAAGGTGGCACAGGATTAGTATGGCACCAAAATTATAACCTATAAAAAGTTTTCGAAGTTACTGGAGGAAGTGGTAGTGATTTTAGTGCAAAAATATAAATAGTTCTAAAATCACAAGAGTCACGCACGAAGTGATTTTTCTATTTACCTGACCAATAGTCGAAAGATGTTATGTGAGTTGAGTCGTTGAATGTAGTCTCAATTAACTTGAAATTAATTTTGGATTCTCTTATTTTATAACTCATTTCTAACTTACAAGTGACCGATTTCTGCTTTTCATGCTTTCTTAATTTTCAAAAACTAAATCAGAGCAATGGTTTTCTTTATAGTGGGTAACGCTAGAAAAAACTCGACCCAAACATACCTGCGGGAAACAATCGGAAAAATTTCATGATCATAGAAAATACAAATGCCTTTTAACACAGATGTCGAATGAAATCTAGATATTTTTTGCCTATTGCGTAAGTAAGACTCAGCGAAAGTTCTGTTCTACTCATATTAGATTCGGTGAGAACTTTGTCCTAAGTGTCCTGAAAAAAATAGTGAAGCTTGGTAAGCCTATGTGCGTGTATTGCGCTTGAAAGTTCAATTTGAACCGAAGCAAGAAGCCGCGTTGAGGGCTATTCCAGTTTAACATTGGTATAATTTGCCGGGCATATTGGAAAACTTGTAATTGGTTTAGTTTTATATTCGCGCAATGTGTGCTTAGTGAACTTAAATGATATCGCTTAAGGAATTATCTTCCCAATAATAACATACGTGTTTTTTTTTTGCTACTATTTTTTATTTTATATTTCGAGTAATGATTTTGTAATGCTACTTTTGGTTTAATAAGATCTTACTTTTTGATAAGTAAAAGACTTGGACTAACCTAAGAAAATAAGTTAAATATTTTTTTGCAAACTAACCGTCTTTTTTGACCAGGTAATTGATATTCAACATATCTTCACGCCATGGCCCTTGCGAAATAGGCAGAATATCGGATGTCGCGATCTATACATAACTACTTACTTGCTCTTCATACAAACACGCTGGTTTCGAAGACTCTTGACACAACCCTCGGATAATACGCTGTTTGGTCGCGGAATGTCAACCTAGGTCTCTCGGGGTACCTACAGTCATTCACATTCGTTATATCTATTGATTACGGATTTCATTCATACGCATAAAATTTTAAATTTTCATCTTTTATAGATACATATAACAGATCTTTCGAAGGGTCACATTGCCCCGTATACCAGAAACTTTACTTAACCTTGTTACTTTTTGTTTCAGATTTTGGCTTGGAGTCATAATTATTTCAAGACGCTCCCTTTGAAAGTAAGTATGCATAAAAAAAGAGCTAAGTTATATCTTAAGTATCTCTTGCGGACTAAACTTACCACTTAATTTGCGACGTCTTGAATAAGTTATGTTTAAAATTGGAGTTTCTTTTAGGTTTCATCTGAATTGAAAATATTTTACGTATACACTTAAACTTGCACATCCTGTAGTTTTAGTATGATCGAGCTAATTTATGGTTGTATCAGTAGGTATCTTTAGAAATATGAGTACTTTTATATAATGTTTTTTATATGCTTAGGCAGTATGTATATAGTGGCAAAACGTGTTATTTAAAACAAAACGTTTTTAACTATCTGAAAATCAAAAGCGTGTTTCCAATTCAATTCGTATTATTTGTTTTAATTGAAATTTGATTTACATATTTTAAGACTGAAATATTTTTGAATATAGGTACCTTCTGTTCTTTCATACCTGAGATTTAAAAAGTATTATTAAAGAATATATATATCTATACAAAATAATAAAAACTTGATAAAAATTTAAATCAAATTTAAAATAGCATAGTCTTTTGTATATTTTTTTGTCATCATTTTTTATACCTAAAGTATATTTTCAAATATATTGGTTAAAAAAGGTAAAAAAGTATTATCAATAGTCAAGTATTACTCAAAATGTCAAAAGAAATCCAAATAAATATAACACAATAACATTTAAGTAGTATTTATTTATTAATAACATCTGTACAATTAATAAATGAAATTGGAGTGTTTGTATATAATATTAAAATAAACGATATTTATGTATGTTTACGAGGAATATATGTATAACGAAATAATATTTATTAGAGTTTTCGTCTGTTTTTACCCCCTGATCTCTGAAACGGCTGGACCAATATTGACGGGACTTTCACTGGCAGACGGCTGATGTGATAAGGAGTTGCTTAGGCTACTTTTATTTTAGAAATGTATAAAATAGTTAAAAACTTGTAATTAAAACGGATTGATGTAATTTTGTGAAATCCTGCCTATTCTATTTTGCATATGCTATTAACATACGCAAGGAGAGATATTCATTTTAATGGGACAGTTTTAAGAGCAAATGAACGAACAAATAAATAATAACAAATAAGGCAAGTGGGTCACCTGATGGTAAATGATCACCGCCGCCCACGAACACACGCAATACCGGAAGTATCATGGATGCATTGCCGACCTTTAGAAATGAGGAGGTACGCTCTTTTCTAAGAGTATCACAATTCACTCAGATCTGCCATGTTTCTTTTTTTAATTTTTTTTACACTACATTTAGTTTAGAGATGACTTATACTGATATCAAACTTACCCATGGTGAGTAGGTAGTTATTATTTTTCGTGGAAATAATATATGTAGAAAAGATATCTACCAAATCCAATCCTGGTTTCTCAAAAATTTTGAACTTTAATTTTATTTGGTTGGAATAAATGTCATTTTCTTTCGTCACTATATTTTTTATTTATTAAGTTAAGTGTCCAATAACGTATTAAATACATAAATATAATAAGTGCACCCAGGTTTAGCTCTGTATGTTTGTTTGTAATTTAAAATCAATTGTCAATATTTTTATTTTACTTAAAGCATTTTCGAAATCAATACACTTATTTACAAATAGTTAATTGTTGTTTCACTTAGAGTATGTCTTATATTAACACTTTAAATATAGTGTAATTTTTACTAACAATATATAGCAAAAAACAACTCATTCAGGAACGCGGAAGCCCAAACAAATGTTGCGGAGTTGATTTTTTAAATTGACTTTAATATTATTGTTAGTATATTTCCTTATTATTTCAATACATTTCTTTATAGACTTTTTACTTCTTTATGTTGTAATTAAATCGCTTATATTCTTTTGTCTCTTTTAAAGGTACTGCTTAAAATTATAATTTATTACATAGGTAAGAATCGAAAAATAGAAGCGTATATTTAAACAACTATTAAATTAATTTTAGTAAACCCTATTTCTAAGTCTTTTTACAAAAAATCGAAACCTGTTTTTATGATGAGAATTCGGCAGATGAATTAAATGCAATAATTCGAGCGGTTCCTATAATTGCTTAAATATCCACATTGGTATATATTCTTGATATTCAATACGTCGTACTGCTGTGTTGAGATTTTCATAATAATATTGATATATTATGGTTTTAAAATAGCAGTATGCTTAACATGGGTAGGGAACAAAAAAAGATTAAAATATCTCTGGACAAAGTCCAAAGGAAGCAAATTAATTGTTTTTGCTTTGGGTGTTGAATGACACGAACACATACATATTTAAATATATAACGCAATATATTTAGTCGCTGTGGGGAATCTAGGCTTCGTCTTGTCAAAGATCTTGTGTAGTGAAACGTGAACGCTTACCCCTTGACTAACGAGACAGTCAAATTGTACTGTAGTAGACATGGCCTACGGCTTTAAACCCTTTTATATATCTGTATAAAAGAAACCTATGATTATAGAGCATCGGTGGTCTAGTAGTTGGAGCTTCAGGTATATTGAACTAGGTTTGATCCCGTCCATGTTTTTGTAACTTAGTACATTTCTTGAGTTTCCCTACGGTGTAGGAAAACATTGTGAAAATTTCATATATGTGAATTTGACTTAATCTATAATTGGGCCTAGATTCTATTCTGGGTTGGAAAGGCCAGTGGCCTGCGCTCTCCTAAAATAATTTAGCCCATGTCAAATTGATATGAAGCGGGATAAGGTCGAAAAAGAAGATGAAGAGAATAATTCCATTTTTATACATAAAGCCGACAACATACAAACACACATCGCATCTATGATATTAGAAATAGCAGAGATTAATAGCTCATGTCAAGTCTTAATTAGTTTTATCATGATTTAACTCGATTACTTTCTTCGCCTTACTTCTTACGTTTGTGAGTAACTTCGGCGGCGGTGTCGAGACAGATTTACTTGTCCCTTGGCGTTTCAAACGTATAAAGTTCGCATTAAAAACACCCAAGTATGTGACAACCATCGAGATTCATGACGACGGCATAGCCACCCACGAGTGTATAAACCTACTATTATCTGCACAGATTTTTAGATGAGTTTCTTCCTACCACACAGTCAGTGCTCGATATTGTTGTGTTGTGACTAAGGGATTCAAAGGAAGTAATAAGCTGATAAAATGTATATAAATAAAATTCGATCGCTAAATGTATTGCTAAGTGGAAAATTCGGGAATGGCGGAACCGATTTCGCTAATTCTTTTCTGTAATGTTTCTTGAAGTAAGAGAATGGTTCTTACGAAGAGAAACATTTTAGAAATTGCCTGAATAAACCTTAAAAACAAAACTTCTGTATTCCCATGTACAAGATTCGTAATAATACTTAAAAGTCAATTTGAACTTTAATACCATATCATAAAGTTTAATTGTTAGTGTTAGTATCGTTTAAATATTGATGTTAATAATTGTCATTACTTATACAAAGGTCGCTTTCACTCGCTAAAATTCGAGATCGGCTGGACTTGATGTTCGTCCCGTCGTTCAGAAATTAAAGAGCTATGGCAGATTTTTAGTTCAAGGCATTGAAAGCGTCTTAAAATTTCAAGACGACCAAAAATTATAAAACGTTTTTTGACGCATTTCGATACTTCATTCATATTTAGAGAACTCCAGGTAAAAAAGTAGTAAATTAAAAGTACAATT
>DVZL01004412.1:0-12937 GCA_018236625.1 Lasaia peninsularis | reverse complement strand
CTGATTTTTTTAGTTAATGACATGGAACCTATTATTCTTATTATTATCTCGCACTTGGAAGCTTTTATTTAGCTTTTTGAATATTAATTAAATAACGGTAATATTGTAGCTCATAATGACTCACTCTTAGGATATATCGCTTCCTGCGTCTTCGTCTAAAACTTTTATTTTATGTGCAATAAGGAAGCGAACAAGCACAAGGGTCTCCTGATGGTAAGAGACAACCGTGGCCTATAGACACCATACATGTTGTAGGTGCGCCGCTGTCCTGTGGCCAGGCTGTTAGGCCTGTAGTACAAGTCTACCGGACACCCTACCCTCCAGACCGGAACACGACATTGTCATTAGGACGGTAGGAATAGGTAAGGCGGTGGATCTCTATTTCTACCCGGGCAAGTTGCTGCACAGCACTCTACCACCCTATGCTCGCCCTTTACGAACTGCCGGATAGAAAGACAGATGCTCTATTCTACACAGAGGATCCGGATCAACATAGGAAAAAATACTTTCAAATGTAAAAAAAATACCAAGTGCGAGTCGGACATAATATAGAAAATGATACGGAACCGTATCATTTTCTATAAAACAGGGGAATAATACATTTGTAATATAAAATAATCTCAGTTGTGAGTTTTGAGTAACTTAACAATAATATTACATTAATAAAGACTGAAAATTTGTACAAAAATTTGTAACCAACATTATGTAGGTACATTTTTTTCGTGCGGTAACCAAATAATTACCGTGATATTATATTTAAAAAAAACATATAGATAAATTAGCTAAATTTTAAAAAATATATAAATAAATTTAATTTGTTTATTTAAAATTTTAATTTAATTCAGATTTCACTAATGACTTTTACTTTTTTAATACGATTAACAAAATGAGTAAAGAAATAATCCTATAGGTATGTTAAACATGAGTCCTAAAAAAGTAAATAAAACTACATCGTTTATCAGCTTATTTTAAGATTTTAACCTGAAGATAAGTCAAGTATCAAATAAAGGTAATTTGCTGATGATTAAATCGTTGCGAATCACTAATAATTAATTACTAAAATAACAATAAATTACTAATATTCGTTGTGAATTATTAATCACTTTATATGTCGGGATACTCACGATTTCATTTTATTTAGCACAGGACTGGGGTTATATTATTCAGCAATCCTTAGCATTTTTCACTCTCCTAATTTTTACCACTTCAGTCTACCATTGCAAAACGTAAGTATTCCGAATGGATTCAACTCCACAGATACTTTATTGCATGTAAAAGTATCCGAACGCTAAACCAGTTCCTTCTGCTGGCTGAGAGGAAAATTTTTCACTTTCCTATATTTTACCACATTGGTCTAGAACCATTGCAAAATGTGAGTATCTTGAATATGAACACAACTACACTAATGCGTTATTGCAAGTAAAATTATCCGAACGCTAAACCTTCCTTCCGTTGGCTGATAGGAAAATTATAAGAGAAATTGCATCTTACCTGCATCACTGTTTCGCTGTAACTTGCACAACACACTTACACCTTCCGTGTCTAACCGCGACCTGGTTTTCAAAACAGTTCGCAAACGTTTGTATGCGCGAATGTTCTGAGAGTGAATGCTTGGTAATATTATGTGGTAACCGCTTACTTAAGTCCCCCCTTCTCACCAATCAGAGCCTGCGTGTCGAGCTAAGTTTATTACGTGACTGAATGATAGCTAAATAATAAATAATAAAAATCCGCCATGATTCATTACATAAAAAATACTTTCAACTCGCACACCGTTATTAGGCCGATCTCTTCCAAGAAATGTTTTAATCTGTTGACATTTTTGTTATGCATAGTTAAACAAGAGCATTTTTTTCGGACGTAAATCCTACTCGAGTATCATACATGTTTATCCTTAAAACGTGTTGAATATTGAAAGGCAACTAATCACATTAAAACTGCAAAAGACCGCCCTCAAGTTCATTATGACGTCGTCAAGGTAAATTGCTTGTTTTGTTTTTGTTCATATTTCAATAAAAGTAAACCAATATTTTTATTTCATTTAAGTAATAATTCATTGCTGAATGAAGGAAAACATCATAAAATAAACCTGGAAATGGCGCCCGATATGACGACGAACTTGCCAACTGTCTCATTATGGGACCTAATGTCGGCTAACCGTGGGTGCATATGTACCTTTGCCTACGGTAGGTAGAAGTACATATGCACCCACGGTTAGCCGATTCAGGGATATGGGCGTAACGATTTTTATTTATTTTAATAATATTTAATTTATTTGGAACCAACGCCTCAGACATATATATTATCATATCATACGAAACAATCATCAAAATCTTAAGCTTGTTTAAGAAGGAAGAAGTTCTCAATTCGTCGTTAAAAAGAACTTTCCTGACACGCCGGCTGCAAACGACAAAGATCATAATAGTGTTTTTAGTCAATATTCTCTTTGCTTCTCTCTCTTCTTTCTGTTTGAAATTTGACTGAAATAATAAACCAACTTCAAAGAAGGTTATGCAACTCCACTGAATGTGGTTCCTTTCCATTGGATGTGGAATGACATTTCCGACAATTTTAAACTGGATTTATAAAATAATTTGTATTGCATTTGACCTAATGAAGGTCCCATATAATTTTTATGGCAATCGGTTGAGTACATTTTGAAACATAAACAAAAACAACAATAATTCAAATTATATTATGAATAATATATATTTAGACATCTTTTTGAACTTGAAGTCGGACTTTGTTTAAATTATTTTTAAAGAAAAAAAATTAAACATCAACACAAACTTGCGTTTAGCCGACGATATTAGATTCCAAAATGTGACAGGTGACAAGTCCGCTGCCATACCGGACATAAATCTTAGGCACCGTTACGTTTTTCTGATAAACTGAAAAAAAACTTATAAAAACATTTTACCCTACCCAGGAATTGAACCTGGGAACTCGTGCGTCAAAGTCAGGCACCCATTCCACTCGACCGTAGAGACGAGAAAAAAAGAAGAAAATTTAAATGTTTGAGTTTTACGTAAATGAGAAATATCAAACAATTGACGTTTGTCGATAACACTTTCTTAAGAAATGTTAACTTTTAGAATAAAATAAAATGAAGACATTTTATTGTGCACTAACAATTACAATAAAGTCACACAAAGACGGTCTTATCACGTAGGAGAGATCTCAGCAAGACTACCTTATTTAAAGGAAACAATTCATGTACTAAGTGAAATTAAGATAAAGACAAAATTCTAATACATTTATTCACTTTATTAATAAAAGTAGGTAAATTAAAATAATTTAGGTCAACATTAAGAAAAAATCATTATTAAATATTTCACTTACCTTACCTAATTGAATTTGAAATAATCTAAAAATAATTATTTTAGTTTATTTCTTGATTAACATTTTTGAATAATTTGTCAATTTTTATTGCTCGTGTGTGTGTTTTTTTTTTTATGATGGCATATATGCAGGAATCACGAACACACACCCTCTAAACAAAAACATGATAGTAGCGAACACCGATGATGTACACGTATTCAGAATGTCATTGTAAAACTTAATTTATTATTTATTACTCTTTGTTGTAAAACTACCAATTAGCCAGTCACGGTGTTAACGCCAAAAATATCGACGCCCGCCACTGTAGAAAAGTAGTTGGTTTATGTTTTTCAATAAGACCCAAAATAATTTTATCTATGGTAAAATAGGGATATCTATGACAAAAATAATTTAAATCCATAGACATAGGATACATTAAAATCCTTGAAGTTTTGGCGGGATCGACAAAAGAAATGGATGCAGCTTTTTTATGATAATTGAATTTCGTATACGTATTGAGTAAAATTAGTCAATTTTGGTGGCATTTTGCATAATTTTGTTCAATTAAAGTGCACAAGTGAAGTATTCATACAAAATTATTGTATTCTCGATGCCGCCAAATCTTACTCGATGAGATTAGGTAAGGATGCCATCACTTTACTTAAGACCCTGACATGACTTTATGAAGACTCGTGTCTAATGGCAGATGCTTACGCTGGTGCCAAAAATAAAATAACAATAATCATTTTTTTTTTACTTTTACATATTATAATTTATATTATGTAATAACGGTAAAAGTTATTGAGTTTTTTAATTAGCTGTCAATTGAGGTTAACTTTAAATACTTCATTTCTAAACGTAACTTTTCATTAAGTTTGTAATAATCATTATGGCGTTATCTATTGGCACATTTGTGTTAGACACACAAAAACAGATTAGCATTAGAATTATCGGAATATGTTCTTAATTATTGTTTACACAGAGTCCAAATACTTATTGGAGTATCCAAACATTTTTAAATGTTTGGATTATGATTAATAATTAGTTTCTTGTATTTAAATTAGGCTCCCGCAAATTATTTTTAATATATACAAAATGACTGTCTTGTTGTTGTTTTTTTTTTATCATGCGATAGGACAGCGAACAACCATACGAGTCTTCTAATGATCAGAAACAAATTAGATATTGGACCGGAACACGACAATGTCATTAGGGCTGCAGGAATAGGTGGCGTGGTCTTAAAATATCAATGACGCAAGTTTCGCGGTATGATTGTCATAAGATATTTGTGCAGTAAATAATGGTTTAAATAAATAAATATCGTCACGCCCGTATCCCCGAATGGGTAGGCAGAGGTATGTACACCCACGATTGGCCGACGATATTAGGTCCCTTGATGACAAGTGGCAAGTCCGTCGCCATATCAAGCACAAATTCCATATTATTAGATAAACTGAAAAAAAACTCATAAGTATAAGAATGTGAATCGAACCCAGGACCTCTCGCTTCAAAGTCGGACACCGACTACATTCGACTACAGTGCATCTCTATAAACTAATGTACATATTATAATTATTCTCTTATGAATATGTTTTAGTATTTATTTAAGAATTTTCGAGTATCAAAATACTTATATAAATAGGTACTAAAACAAATGTCTAGACTCAGAAATTAAAATAATGGCGTTAATTCTGCAGTGCGCTAACCTAATCTCTTTTAAGTTATTGTTTGTTTCAATGTCATTACTTATAGAAAATAAAGAGAGAGACAAGACAACGAAACTGTGTTGTCAGATAAGTTTTGTACTTATACGATATTTCGAATAAAAGTCGTACAAGTTATGATGTTTGGATTAATTTTATACAACATTTTTTTTATTTAATTGGCGAAAGCTCGCATACACTTAAAATAAAATAAGTTTAGACATATTAGAATTGGCACCTTTTAATTTAATAAAGAATTTGTCTAATCTTGTCGTCAATAGAAAGTAAGTCTAGAGATATCAGAAAAGTAGTGACCACAACTATGAAAGGATGTTTGTTATTTCGTTCTTAAACTTGCATATTACGATAAAACCAAAATTTAAAAAAATAACTTTTTTATAGCTGTCAAAAATAAAGTTACTTATCAAACCGTCTAGAAAATCTTATAACTAAAAATAATTTAAAGAAACTCCAACATGAAGACAATGATATTGGGGTTTGAGTAGTCTTTTAGCCATATTGCCGGACGATTTTCGCCCATTCCCATGGGTAGTTTCTTTGAACATATGCTAGAGTCCGACGAATTTGAAGCGTTTCTTGATTTGTACATTGTGGACACGAGCCTCGAAGGACTAAGGGCGCCAAAGCTGTAATAGAAAAAAAAAATTACGAGTTATAACCCGGGCCTCTCCCGCGTATTTTTTAATTCTTAGAAATAGGATCTCGTTTTTACCCTTTGGATACAGAACTCTAAAAACTGTCGCACATTTTAAGTTACACCAATTTATACAGTTACGAAATTAGATCAATTAGTTTAGTGGGTTAGGAGATTATCGCCAATACTGCTATTATTCAAACACAATTAAACGAGAAATTATATTGACTTCAATGTTATTATCATGTCGTAGTTATTTATTAAAAGCTTTTATTTAATTTTAAATAGAAGAGTAAATTGGTGTGGAATCTTACAACTCAATTTTTCAGCAGATATCTTCAACCGATTGAGCTGAAATTTTGGTAACACGTCAAATTTCGATGACAATAGACGGTGAGCTAAGTGACGTCATCCTAAATCCAATATGGCTTAAAATCCAATATGGCAGTTACTTTTAACACAATCCAACAAAACGAATACCAGACGGAGGAGTTTAAAATAAAATAGCGTCACTCTAAATCCAATATGGCGAAATTACTTACTATTTTAAAACCGACCAATGTGTATCAAAGTGAAGGTCAAAGTATTTACTGAGAATAGCACTAAGAAACCTGTCAAGTAATAAGTAAAAAATAAACTAAAAGTAAAAACACTTTTTTAAAACATACTTTTATTTTAATGCGAATAAAGTAATAAAATTCAGTTTTCCTTTTAAAACTTTAAGTTTACTGGATTAGTTACACAAGTAAGTCGGGCGACAAGCTTTCATAATATATAAATTGTGTAGTGACGTTGTAAGTTGAAAGTAACAGTTAAAAAACAAAAGCTTATTTTATTCATTATTTTCTTATAATTTCTTTTGTTAATTAAATTGCTATAAAATTTAAGGATCATTCAGTAAGTTTGACTGATTTTATAAAACAATAAACATCAATATCGATTTGTAATTGGTGAAATGATTGCGTAACAACATAGAAAAAACTAAAAATAGAATTGAGAACCTCCTGTTTCCCTGCGGATTCGTGAATTCGAATTCGACCCAATCTAGGGATGGGCCTGATTTCCCTTCAGGTCAGATGGCAGTGGTTTAGGTAGCTGATATAGAACTGGGAAAAAGCTATGACAAAGAAGCATTCATTTATCAAAACGCGCATTTTAGTAAAGATAACATTTGATAAGCATTTCTGAATAGGATTGACAAAGGATTGCAGTTTCTTTTCAACTTTCAAAGGATTGCAGACGATTCTGTTTTCTCTTGTATTTGTTATATAAACAAAACCCTTTCGGCGTTCGAGTGCGCGTAAGCCTGTTTTTTCAAGGCTGGCCGTTGTTGAACCGAATGTCATTTTAAAACCTAAAGGATTTCTTACAAGTTCGAGAATGACCTGAATTATGACTCGTTACATTTCAAATTCAAATTTATAATTTAGCGCTGTCACTTTGACATAAGACTATTAAATGACAGCTCTCAAATCTTGATTGCTAAAGCTAAGCCTTGAGAGAATGAGATAGCCGGTCCTATGAGAATGAGATAGATATTTAATATTTCGGACAGCTCATTGTTAGGATTGTAATCTCCTGATAGTACTTTTAACTTCATCTATACTAGTCTAAACAAATAAATAAATCTGGAGTGGAGGCAATGACGTATAAATATAGTACCTAATAATTATTAATAAGTAATAATAGTCCGAGTCAATATTAAAATAAGTGTGTTTTACTAAATGAATGTATGTTTATATACAAAGTTATACTTAGGTGTACCGTAATAGTTTTTTTTTGAATTCTTGTCTATCTGTCTGTTTGTACCAGCCAATCTCTGAAACGGGTGGACCAATATTGACGGGACTTACACTAGGAGAAAGCTGATGTAACAAGAAATAGCTGAGGCTACTTTTATTTTAGAAAATAAAAACGCGGATGAAGTAGCGGGCACAGCTAGTCTACACTAATATTATAAAGAGGAAAGATTTAATTGTTCGTTTGTATTTAATAGTCTCCGAAACTACTGGACCGATATAAACGAGTAATGGGAGAACGGGTAGTAAGAATTATCTTTCTAAATGGCTGAACCGATTGGGTGGAAATTTTATATGGATGTTTCGATGGTTTCCTGAATGATTTAAAAATACAATTGGACCCTATAGGTGGCGTTGCTGTTATTATGTCAATTACGAACTAACCGCACGAAGCCTGGTCGGGCTTCTAGTGGGTATATAAGTCTAGATTACTGTTTGAAGTGTAAGATTTATAATTCATGACATATATTTTTAAGGATAATTGGTTTTGATTTAAGTCTGCTTCCCGTGTTGGTTCGGGTCCTGTGTAGAACAGACCAACTGCCTTCCTAACAGGCACTTCGTTCACTACCAACATGACCACTGGTGGTAGAGTGCTGTGCAGCAACTCGCCCGGGTGGGGAGCCGGTAGACAAGCACATAAGGCCTAACAGCCCGACCACATGGCAGCAGCGCACCTACAGCATCTATAGTGTCTAGATATAGGTCACGGTCGTCTCTTACCATCAGGAGACACGTGTGCCTGTTCGCTGTCTTATCCCATAAAAAATAATTCCGTTTTTCTATGAAAACACACACTTGTACCCGTCCACAATATTTTTTATTTTCACATTACACTATAGCCGACCGATTTCACTTTTTACAGCATCATCAGGGCTTATAAAACTAAAGACAAATAAATATAATTATTTATACATATCGTTCAGTGTTAGTCGGTCACTGAAAATTTGTGGAATAGTACAAGTGTGTGTTTTCAAGGAGAAAGTGTTTATGCAATGGAATTCCACCAAGAGCCGACGATGGAAAGTATAAATTCTAGTTCAGTTTTTACTTACTTCTAAGCCTTATTCCGACAGGATCACAAGGTCCCTCACTTAGAGCACATTTCAAATGCCGAACCATTGTTCCCTTATCAGCCAATGTCCTTTCGAGTTGAGCATCTGACATTTGGGAGATAGGATGGCAAAATGCACATACGTAAATGTAGCCGAGTATCAGAATTGTGAATATCTGCAAAAAAATATAAATAAAAATAAAAAATATAAATTGTTTACACTTTTTTGTATTCGTGTTCCGTTATCGAGGGTAAGGTTCATTAGATGCAAGTGCACTAGCTACCCTAGTCTAAACCCTACTGGCCAATTAGGCCTAATACCCTGGCCAAAGGACAGCAACGCACATATAACATCTATGGTGTATAAAAGACGCCTCTCACTATCAGCAGAGCCATACCTGTTTTCTGAGGCTAGGGTTTGATTCTCGATGGAGGCAGGAGTTTATGTGATAATCACATATTTGTTTCGGGTCTGGATGTTTGTTAAACGTATTCTAATATCTTTAAAAGCAGTTCTGTATTAATATCGGTGACCATAGCACCTATTACCTAAATAAATTCATCCATTTGTGTTTCTAATTCTTCTAATATTCTTTCCCGAGTTGGTCCGGGGCCTCTGTGTAGAATAGACCAACTGTCTTCCTACCAGGCAGCTCGTAAGAGGGGAATATAGGTTAACTGGGTCACTACCAACATGACCACTAGTGGTAGAGTGCTGTGCAGCAACTCGCCCGGGTAGGGATCCACCGCCTTACCTATTCCTGCCGCCATAAAGATATTGTCGTATTCCGGTCCGGAGGGTAGGGTAGTCAGTAGACTTGCACATAAGGTCTAACAGCCCGACCACAGGACAGCGACGCACCTACAACATCTATGGTCTCTATAGGCCACGGTTGTCTCTTAAAATCAGGAGACCCGTGTCCCTGTTCACTGTTATCCCGAATATAAAAATATTTGTTTTTTTAATTCTATTATCTTCTGTTTACATTAACTCAAAATGATTATGTTTAATAACTAACTAATTAACTAAAAAACTAAAAAACGCTGGTGTAACCGCGGGCGATAGCTACTTTATTACTTGGTAAGTATTTATATTTTGTTTTGTAAATAATTTCTGAATTTACTTCCAAGACAATCCCGTTCCAAAATTATTCGTTGGTAGTTTTTTGTATAATTTAATTCAGAACTTTTTAGGTATACATACCTATATCAATTTATATTTTATTATCTTGTCTATTCAAATTTAAATCTAAGATCTGTCAAGTAGTTTTGAGTTAAGTTTAACCGTTTTGATATTATGTTATAATATCAAAATAGTTTTAATACTTCGACAACTAGATGTCCACTGACATTATTGTAACGAGACAAAACTCCCATAGGATTTCATTGTAATTTTAGAAATCGACTTGGTTTTTCCATGATCTTTTTTAATACTATGTTTCACACAAAACACAAGACGTTTTTAATTTTACATAAGGCACCATGATTAAAAACTGTTTGTCACAAAAAAGCAAAAAAAAAGAATATTTGATCATCGTTTTTCCTCTCAAAAGTTTAAAAGTCGACAATTATTTACATTTTATTAAGAAATAGTAAAAAATGACACTGACCTGCATACTGTTTAATGTGTTAATCCCAAACAAAAAATAAAACAAATATCCGAAGAAGGCAATAAACTTTACAATTTAGGCACCGCTCGTCTGACTCAAAGGGACCCAACCGGTTGTAATCATCGTATTAACTACAATTGTAATTCTGAGCACTCCCTTCTCCGAGTTCGGTGATTAGGTTTTTAAGATATATTTTTACTGGGAATTTTGGCCGGCTGTGATAATATAGCACAGATATGGATAATTTAAAAGTACCAACCATTTAAAAGAAAGTTGCTGACATGTTGAAATATTTTCTTTATTAGGAAGGTACCTAAGATTATTAGTGAAAGATAGTGGGTACATTTACATAACAGTAGATAAATGATTATAGGTAAATTCGAAAAAGGAGATTGTGTGTATTTTCAAATACATCTTTACGCCAAGTCCCTTGTGAGGTAGGCAGAGAATATCACGATTTTTATCCCACAGAAAAAAAAAGGAGGAGGTGCTTTGATGGTTTGGTCATGTGGAAATAATTGATGAAGAAAGGTTTTCAAAACTGATATACAATGCGAATGTGGATGGTTGTAGGTATCCGAGAAGTTGATATTCCACGACCAAATTGCTCCCAGGCCCAAATTACCAGCCTTAGTTTGCCATCATGCCTACAAATATCTTACTTGCAATCTACAACGATTATTTTTACACTAGCTGTGCCCGCGACTTCGTCCACGTTTTTATTTAATTGTTTATTTTATACATTGCTAAAATAGAATCGTACAAACAGACAGACAGACAGACCAAAATTCTAAAAAATACAGTTTTCGTCAAAGCGTCATGCTCGCTATTGTCGTGTTCTGGTTTGGAGGGTAGGGTAGCCATTAAACATACTTACGCAAGAGGCTTACCATCCCAGCACCAGGTTGGCAACACACCATTTCCACCTTTGGTGTCTATAAGTAAAGTGTATTTCTTACCATTAGGAAATACGTCTGCTTGTTTGCCTTCCAATATTATAAAAAAATCTTGTCCCCAGACCTGGCATTTCGAATAAAATTAAAAACAACTCTAAAGAAATGATTATTGGTTCCGCATATTATAAGTAAGACTTCATATGTTTAAATCAATAGAACTAAATTATAAATATTCAGTCTAATTATACCGCAATTTAAATATGCATAGTGACATCTATTTGTCGTGTCGGTCGTTAGTGTTATGGGATCCTGCTTAAACATTTACTTCATTCTATATTTTAGTATTTGTTTTTACAGCGGCAGGAGGAGGACATTGTCCTGTTTCGGTTCGGAGGTTAAGGCAGAGTAGGTAAGGACGTGGACATTAGGCCCAACAGACCAACCAGAGACAGCGACGCATCTACAACACCTATGGTGTCTATAAGTCTCGGTTGCCTACTCGGCCTACCACTTCGGGGATAAAAGGCGTGAAGGTATTTTTTAGTAACTTAAGTTAACTATTATAGATATTATTAATATTACTTATGAGATGAGACTATTACTTTAGTAAAGTAAGTTTTGTCCCTGATGATACCTAAAAAAGGGAAAACGGTGGGCTATTTTAAAAAAAGTGATTTTCAATTAAGTACAAGTGGTACAAGGAAAAGTATATGTGTTTTTCATTTAATATATGTACATGTGGAAGTTGCAGCGCAAACGAAGACAGATATACAATATAATAATTATAATTACCTTGTTTGCTTTCGCAATAAAAAATACAATTAAACTTCGCAGCCCAAAATTTGACTGCTCACTAAACACATTTTGTGTCTGTAAATATGTACATTCCTAATTGTCCAGATTTTTATCTAGCCAGACGGAATCCTAAAAGTTAATTAGGAGAAAGCTTACAACATTTAATGACGACTTTTATTAATGTTTTTATCCTTATAGCCACACCATCTTAGATGTTATGTAACTTATTACAAAACAATCCGAAACAACAAATAAGTAATGTGTTTTTAAGGCTTGACAACCACAAATATTTGTGAAAAAGTGTAAAAGTAAGAATTCTACTTACTTGATTACAGATAATTCATTAAACATACATGCGTTACATTTCCAGAAAAACATGAAGGGTCTCGGGTCTTTTATTCTATGAATGCAATATTAATTCAATCAGATGTACAAAGTATAAAATAGCCCTTTTTGTCCGCAAAATTTAGCATACAAGCGGAATAAGAAGAAAAATAGTCCCTTTTGTTAAAAATATATAGGTAATAGATCGTTTTTTTACACAAAATTTAGTCCCTTTTGAACAGAATCGCATATTATATACATAAAAACTCAATTAATCTCAGCATTAGCATCGAAAATAGGCTTTAAAGCACATATTTTATTAGTAGAAATAATAGCATTCAACATACTGATACAGATGTGATCCAAAAAAATTTTTTTTTCAAATATGGCAAACAGGCCTTTTTGAACAGACACTTTTCAATTGTTCGTGGGCGGCCTTAGATCATTGGGCGGGATCAGTTGAACCGCTTGCTCGTTTGCCTCCTTTTTCCATAAAAAAAGTAATTAATTATTTTCCTTTATTGTTTAATTATATACATCGTCAACTCAATACTACAGACCAACTTAATATTATAGATTAATATGAAGATTTAAGTATTAAGTTGATAAAATAAGTTTGCTATGCACCATTTAGGTACTATTGGTTTTTTCTACCAGGGTTGTTGCGGATGCCGATTTTTTCACATCCGCGGATGTGAATGCCGATGCGGATTTTTAAAAGCTCACATCCGCGGATGCGAATGCGGATGCGGATGTTTAAGATTTTCCTGACATTTCTAA
>DVZL01004411.1:0-12939 GCA_018236625.1 Lasaia peninsularis | reverse complement strand
AGGAGTCCAGACATAACCCATCGCTCCCCCCGGAGTGGTGGGTATCCATAAATGGATTTTCCTCACGTGAAAAAAAAGAGGGGTCAGATTTCAGATGATCTGCATAAAACCTGGTGTCCTAGTCAAATCCCTTAGATAAGGTAGCCGACCCTGATATAATACAAGATAAGATTAAGGCCATGAAGACCGTATTAACAATATACATTAACAAATGTATTTAGTAGAAAGCGGTTATTTTAACATTATTTTTTTGTATAAATTAACAGATCCCATCAATTCCATAAATAATACCGGTCTGAAATATAATTTACGAACTATTCCCACTCAACTCCTTCATTCCAGCCTTATCCCGTTCCTACATCAGATTATATCTGGGTCGGCTACCTAATCTGGGGGATTTGTCAAGGGCACCATTTTTTAAATAGCGATTGCCATCCGATTTATCCAATCCATACTGAAAACTGGTCCCAATCCTATTCAAATCTGAATAAACAAATCCGAGTTTCCTCACTATTTTTCTTTAATATAAGAGCACTCAATGCTTACTTATCTCCGTTTCGGAGAAGTGTGACTGCAACCAACGGTAACATAGATTTTTTATCTATCCAGTATCTATACATATAATAAAACTATTGATGAGTGAGTGAGGCTTCTGGAAACGAGTAGTTTCATTTTTAAATGTTTGTCTTTGTCTCTCTGTCTATCATTCTAATCGGGCTTATTACATTTTATCAGGGAAGCTTTATAAATACAGTCCAGGTCATAAGGGTTTGGAATTCTATTCCCAAACCCGCAAAACCAGGGCTGGTACGATGTATACATATAAGATGAACTAACTGTGCCAGCTACTTCGTCCGCGTTTTTATTTAATTATTTTATTTTATACATATTTTTACAATAAAATTCTAAAATAAAAGTAGCCTTAGCCGATCCTCATTACATCAGCCAATGAAAGTCTCGTCAAAATATGTCCCACGGTTTCAGAGATTAGCGGGTACAAATAGACAGACGGACTGACAACAGACAAAAATTCTAAAAGATGTTGTTTTGGTATATGTACCTTGTTAATAGTTACATATGCATAATTTAGTAAATTTTAATATTACATACATACACTCCAAATTTATTTATTTGTATAGATTAGTTAGTTTCTTTCGCAAAAAGCAAAGACTGCCATCTGACCTCTACAACTCAGAAGGGGAACTAGGCCCAAACCTAGGTTAGGTCGAAATTCAACGAATCCGGGTTTCCTCACGATGTTTTCCTTCACCGTAAGAGCACTCAGAAAATGTACATAAATTAGAAAAAGTCATTGGTACATGGTCGAGTTTGAACTTGTACTACCCAAATGGAAGTTCGATGCGCGTACCACTAGGCCACCGAGGCTTGACCTCATATATCGTTATGATTATGAAAATAAAAGTTGAGAGGTGTCAAGGGGATCACCGGGATGGAACGAAGTTTACGATTTTTTTTATTACAATTCATTCACTAATTAATCTATAATAAAAAAAATAATCGTCACGACACCACACTGTTCAATGCGAAATAGAAATGAAAATATCTGGCTTGCTTTCTATAAGAGAGAGTGAGAGACAGAGAAAAATGCGTACGCCGCACAGCTGGCAATAGCTTACTATGGCTTGTTTTAAGTATTGTTACAACTTTTTGTGAGAATTTTTTCCGTCTAGCCCCGTTTCACAACACGCGATAAGAAACTTCGTTCCAATAACAATAATTGGAGAATTGACACCATATGTAAAACAAAACCCACCAATATTCGTTCACGGTTGCACATCTGCGAATATACTATTAGAATTTCCATTAATGTTTCCATACGCGTCGTGTTCTGGCATAAATTCAACGAAATCCTTTATGAATACGTTCCAGCAAATGTTTCCCCGTAGACAAGGAATACAATGCACACAAAAACAGCAGTCGGACCTTGAGCGTATAATTTTAATATTTGACTCTCCCGACTATATTAAAATCTTTTTTCGTGCTTCTAGTAGCAGTAGCTTCCTGTTATTCTAGTAGCATGTTCTGGTTTGGATGATGAAATTGAAACTCCTCACCCGATAGCCGGAGGGTCGATTTCCAGGAAAAGCAACATGTTTTATGTTTGTCGGGCACTAGGCAGTAACTCATGGCAGTGACAGTTGAAATATTCACAGATAATGTATTTCTGTTGACGATATAACAACTAATACTAAAATGTCTACTAATGTTACAAATGCAA
The DNA here is from genome assembly GCA_018236625.1 of Lasaia peninsularis. Classification (NCBI taxonomy): domain Eukaryota; kingdom Metazoa; phylum Arthropoda; class Insecta; order Lepidoptera; family Riodinidae; genus Lasaia; species Lasaia peninsularis. Next base: position 10,700 of record DVZL01004411.1, on the reverse strand, counting down.
AAGTGACTCTGTATGTTTGTTAATCTTTTATACCTGAACCACTGGACAAAATTGGATGAAATTTGGTACAGAGATAGAGATGACCTTAAGGTCATTCACTCAAGGTTCTCAAGGTCTCTCAAGAAAGAACACAGGTACTTTTTAACCGATTTCATAAAAAAAGAGGTTATGTTGTTACGCGATAAGTATTATATATCGGAAAAATGTCGGCCCTTGGAAAGTTATCTGTGCTATTAAAATAATTCACGCGGACGAATCCGCGGCGAGAAGCTAGTATAGAACAAAGTAATTATTCAAACCAGGGCCAGACAACGTACGACCCAACCCGACCAATAGATGTAGCTATCGTAAAGGCAACGTGTAGTCACTTGATATACTATCTGAATACTGGGGTAATTACATTTTCATTTTAAATTTAACAATTAAAATGAAATATTATGTGTAAAACGTGGTTTTTTACGTTTTTAGAAAATTAGAAGATAGAAAACCTTTCATGTGCAATTCAGACTCGAACTTGACCGTATTTTTTTTATTTTGAATTTATATAGTGGTCAAACTTTGTATTGTATAGTGTCAAGGATATGTAAAATGTGGATCCTTTATTTTTACTTGTATTACCTGGTTCTTTGTTATCGGTTCGCTTTGGCATAAAGCCAGAGGTCACTTGGTTATGCGTATGTTGACATTGGTAATTACAATTCATGGTTGAGGATAACGCTGGGGACGAACAAACATCGGTGTTTAAAATTATTGAGATACTTCGTAAACACATAAAAAATCGCAAAAGTTTTCCTATAGAAAAAATAAAATAAGCTTTATAGTAAGCTTTTTGACGTTAAAAATTATATGTATAAACCTTTTTTTATCATTATTATCAACTTACAAAGTCACTACTAAATAATATATGTTATAAAAGCTTGTCATGAAATTTACGTCGTTATATATTCTTCTAAATGGACTAAATTGATATTTAAATTTTTCAAACTAGGTTAATACGTGTAGCTTAAATATAGCGACAAGCTTTTATAACAAATAAATTGAGTATTAAAATATTGTTTCTATATATTTTTCTACATTTAATTTATTTTTACTAATAGCAAAACAGGTTCTCAGTATGTCTTCTTCTTTGATAACTTTAGTCCGCCATTTCGGATGTTCCGCCATATTGGAATTATATTGACGGCACTTTATTTTTCTTGCCGTTGTCACCAAAGTTATTCATTTGATGAGTGCATTAATTATTTTATAATGTATATAATATGTGTATATAACACACATATAAACATACATACATAGCCCATTGCGAAAAAATCGCAATTGTGAACGCGTTAAAGGAAATCGGGCGCCATCTTGTAAAACTAACTGCGTCTTATATAAGTAAAAAACTCGAAACAAATCAACATGAAGAAGTTTTCGTCCATAGTTATTAAGTGCTTTCTCCAGCAGAATCCTTTTAGTGACAGCTTCATTACGGATGAGAAGTTTCGAACAAAAGTAACGTGTCACTGACATTTATCATAGCAAATAACTAGGTAATATTTCCCGCTTCAATTTCAAACGATATTCAAATGTATAATTAAAAAAACCAGCCAAGTGAGAGTCGGTTCGGTTCGTGCACGAATTGTTCCGTATCTGTAAATCTGTAAAAACAGTATAAAAAATACGTTTTTTGAATGGGAGCCTTTCAATGTCTGTTTTTATTCCCCATTTTCTCTCTGCAATTGTGACATTAAAAAGTAGAAATTCCAGTCAAGTGCGATTCGGAAGCGCGCTTGGAAAGTTCCCTACCATTATTGATAATCGTCATCGATAAAAATGTTTGTTGTATATTTTAGTGTTTGTTGTTATTTCATTTGTCAAAATTTAAACCATCTAGATATAACGGTTCATGAGACACATATCACAGTAGCTAAGGGCACAAAATGATGTTTTCCACCGGTTAGCGCTGACGGAAAAAGAAATATCTCAAAGATCACAATCATAACTTAAATATGAAGCATGTTATTTAAAAGAAAATACTGTCAGTCTGTTTGATGTCTTACGCGACGTTTCTTGCCATCAGGAAATCCATCTGCTTGTTTGCCAATATCATGAAAAAAAACAGGAATGTTTTAATCTTTAAACGTCATTCAAAAAAAAACCTTGTAGTTTTTTTTGTATTTCTGAAGGTACTAAATATTATACACAATAACATCCTATTTTAAGGTTCCGTAAAAAACGGAACCCTATTACTAAGACCCCGCTGTCCGTCTCTCTGTCTGTCTGTCACTAGGCTGTATCTTCTGAACTGAATAGACAGTAACAGAAATACATAATTTTCACAAATTATGTATTTCTGTTACCGTTATAACAAAAAAAATACTAAAAACACGCTAAAATATTTATATAATGGGTGTTTCTATGCAACAAACGTGCTGTTCTCATAGATAACAGTACGCAAACGTTCCTTCTCCCGTACTCTTTGGGTAGCCTTAAAAGTTCAATTAAACAAAATAAAACTGTGTGGCGTATTACACTAAACATATTTGATAATGAAGAAGCTTAAGCTTTGTACTATTGCAGTGGTGCGTTGACCGGGTTTGCGAACCCATGCCCGGCCATAAAGTGGAGAAGCCTGATGAAAAGCCGGTTCTACCTGAATGGGGCGAATGGACCGAATGGACCCACTGCAGCGCTGATTGTGGATACGGTCTACGAACCCGCACGAGGAAGTGTCGCTACAAAGGGTCAGTTCATTTATATTAAAAAAAACATCTTCACGCCCAAATCGCCGACAGAATAGGCAGAGCTACACATGATTAGCCGATGATATTAGGTTTCATGTGACAATCCAATTTCAGGCTATTATCCCCGAAGAAGTAGGCAGAGATGTGTTATACTAGAACATAACCACGATAAGCCAAAGTACTAGGTCCCACCATGTGATAGGTGGCAAGCCTATCACCACTTCGGGCACATTCCAATCCCGGGCAATGTAATCCTTACTTAGAAAGATCTGAAAAACATTTAAGAAATGGGATTTGTACTTTAATCTTAGAATTATCTAATAATTAAATTTAAATGCGGACGGAACAGTCGTAGCAAGTACTACTCGTACTATGTTTTTAGATAACCTGAAAAAACCCATTGAACAAATTTTCCTACCGAGTCAAACTATACAATAAATTGTATTGTTTTTAACCACATTTCATTGAGGTATAGAGTAAACATCTTTAGAAATGTCACATACAAACCAATCTGGCGGAACTAAAACTTTTTTGCATCTTTCTTTTACTTACTTGAAGTAGTTATTGATAACTGATAACTTAGGATTTAGTTGGCGGCAACAGAATTACCAGCAGTGTCTTTGTATTCTATATTGGACAGTTTTCAACAGTCTTACTTAAATGATCCTTTATAACCGATTATTCATCAATTGCGATTATTTTATCAATCGATAATTAAAATAATCGTATCGCAACACTATTAGTTTGAAATAATGACTCCACCTAGTCTATGTGAACTTGACTTTCTAATGAAGTGATTTGATTGGTTACTGGGTTAGCTGGTAACGATGAAACACAGCTTTCTTAACGCAAACGTACTGTAGCTCTGAAAATACTAAAATTTTTAAATCAGTCTGCTATTTGTCTATAAAGTACCCCGTGTTGTTTCGGGTTCCGTTGTAGAATAGGCCAACTGCCTTCCACTCAAGTAGCTCGTAAGAGGCGAGCATCAGGTCTATTGTCACCAACACCGTGACATTGACTAGGTGGTAAAGTCTTGCAAAGACTCGCCCGGATTGCTACCACCGCCTTATTCATTCCTGCCACAACAGCGTCAGTGCTCGCCATTGTCGTGCTCTGGTTTGGAGGGTAGGGTAGCCGGTAAACTTACTCAACCAAGAGGCTTACCACCCCAGCCCCAGATTGGCAACGCACCATTTTCGTCTTTGGTGTCTATAGGCGACGTGTATATCTTACCATCAGGAAATCCGTCTGCCAGTTTCCCTCCAATATCATAAAAAAAATATGCTGCTGCAGGTCAACATCAGAAACAGCTTGCGAAGGTGCCGGCTCCCAGGTGACCACCTGCTGGGCGGGTTCCGCATGTGCCGCTACTAAGGACATACGTGCTGACACCTGCTACCGTCAGGCTGCTCATCTCATACCATATTTACATTCTGACGGTAAAATCTATTGTATTCTGTCTAACTGGTCTGGTGTCCTGAGTAGGATATCTATCTGCCTTTCTAACAGGCAGCTCGTAAGAGGCTAGCATAAGTTAACTGGCTCATTATCAACAAGGCCACTGGGGGTAGATTTGTAAACAACTTCCTTTTCTATTCCTGCCACTATAATTATACAGTAGCGTTCCGTTCCGGAGTGTACGGTAGTAGAGAATATTAGGCCTTACATTCTGGACACAAAATGGCGACGCACTTATATAATCAACGGTGTATATAGTATTTTAGCATCATGAGAGCCGTATGCCTATTCGTTGTTACATCCCAGCAATAAAAAAGACTAAAAATCTCATATTTTCTGTCCTAATTAAACAAAAATTTAAATATTGTAGTAAATGTACTCAAATAAAAAAGAATCCTTTGATTATAAGAGTTACGCGCCGCATATACTAAAGGCAGTGAGTAGGTATTTCTCTCTCATCTCGTAAAAAAATACCAAGCCCATGTTGTTAAGCATTAAGGACTTTTTAATCGATACACTTATTTCTGCACTAGCTTTCTAACCGGGGCTTTTCCCGCGTAAATTATTAGATAACTTTCAAAGGGTAGAATGCTTATTGCTTAAAAACACACTTTCTTTTTAGTAGCCTATGTTGTTCCTCAAGGTCTACTCTAACTCTTTTTAAATTTTATCAAAATCGATTCAGTGGTTTAGGTGTGAAAGCGTTAAGACTGCCAATCAGAGTTACTTTCGCATTTATAATATTAGGAGGGATTCTTTGTAAGTCGTCGTATATGATAAATCCTAATATCGTTCGGCCAGTTCATTTATTGAGGATGATAGTGAACCTTTTGTTTGACCGACTTTATTAGGATTATCGCCGTCTGCTAATCGAAACCTATTATTCATTCAAAATACATATTAATTTATGAGCTAAAAGTAACTCTTATATTAATCGCTTCTATCTTCGATGCACGAAGAGCCGGATTCGATTTCCGAGTAGCACAACTTGTGCTATGAGATTTTTCAGTTTATATTTTTTTATGAAATAAGTCTGCGATCAAGCTCACGAGACTCCTAATGGCCTTACCATTAGGAGTATTTCTGTTACCAATAGTGTTTTTCTGTGGCTGCAATAACAAAAACAGATTTTACCTAACGCGGCTCCCTTCAATAAACTTGGTTTATTTGTCGTTTTCATAAATGGTACTCTTCACTCGTTAGTCCGACTCGCACTTGGCCAGTTTCTTTAAATGTCGACAAATAATTAGACGAATTTTGCAATAGTAATTCACCATCTATAGAGAACAGAATAATTGTTTCAGGTGCGTTATCCACACAAAACAAGGATATTAAACCTTTTACTGATACTGATGTATGACACTGATTTTTAAAAATCAGTTAATAATTATTCGCTGATACACCATAGATGTTGTAGGTACGTCACTGTCTGATCACACACTCCGGGTTGGGATAGGGATCACAGGGTTGGAATAACACGGTGGATTCCTTCCCAGGCGAATTGCTGTACAGCACTCTACCACCAGTGGTCATGTTTCAAGTGACCCAGTTAGACTAAGCTTGCCTTTTATGATTTGCCTGGTAAGAAGGCAGTTGCTCTATTCTACACAGAGGGCCCGAACCAACAAAATAAACATAGCTTTTCATCGGATTTATGTCCGATCAGGCGACGGACGCGCCATCTATCTCATAAAAGTATATCTTAATATTCCATGACCAAATAGCTTGCGTATTATCCGAGGGTCAAGAGTCTCCTAAACCGGCGTGTTTGTATTAAGAGGTAATAAATTTGAAGCTAGGCAAGTAGGAATCGTGTCACTTGTCACTTGACACTCACTGTCTATCCCACTAGGGATTTGGCGTGAAAATATGTGTGTGTAACCTTAATTAAAAGAGAGGTTAATTATAACACGCTCGGTCACGGCAACAATTGATGCGTATTATGCTTTATTTATAAGCTTAAGTGTATCCTTGAATAAACCTAATAGGATTACCTTTACATAATTAGCCACTTCCTGTCATTCTAGAGCATGTATTTATATGTATAACGTAGCCTAGGTGCGGTAAGGTGGCGTTGTAGAGGGAATTCTACATTTTTAGGGTTCCGTGCCGAAAGAGTTAATACGATACCCTCTTATTAGAACTCCGCTGTTCATCTATCTGTCACTATGTTGTATCTCATGAACTGCAATAGCTGGAAAGTTTAAATCTTCTCCGATAATGTATTTCTTTAATACAACAAATGTGATTTCTTCCTAAGTTGTTTCCCGACAACCAATAGAAGTCGCTAAACATATTTAGCCAGCGATACGTGGACGTAGATTGAATTGATTTAGATTTTAGTCCTATCTATACATATAATTGATGATGTTTTTAGGAAAATAAGTATCGCAACATTATTCAACATTAACGTGGCAGAAATAGGGAAAGATCCACCATCATATTATCCGACTCACTCCAAATGCAATCATCCAGCAACCTTAATTCTTCAAATCGAAAGCGATGTGGTTATCGCATCCCTACCTGTAATTCTATTTAATGCTCTTTGTTATGGAATGAAACAGCGAACAAGTACACTAGTCTCCTGATAAGAGAAAACCGTGGCCTATGAACACCATAGATATTGTAGATGCGTCGCTGTCTATGGTCGGGCTATTACATGATATAAGGTAGCCGTTAGAATTGCACGTCTAACGGCTACCCTATATCATTATGGCAGCAGGAATAGGTGAGGCGATGAATCCCTACGCAGGCGTGTTGCTGCACAGCGCGCTACCACCAGTAGTCATATTGCAAGTGAGTCTGTTAATCTATGTTCGCTTCTTACAAGCTGCCTGATATTTATGGCAGATGGTCTATTCTACAGAGGCCCCGAAGCAACATGGGAGTTAACTTTTAGCAATTGCAATTTGTTTTTAGAGTCAAAGCAATGCGAGTCGCTATGCGTGGACTACGCCGGTGGGGACCCGATTAACTTCGGAGCCCTACCAGATGGAGCACCCTGTAGTTACGACCGCCAGTTTGATCTTTGCTTTCAAGTGAGTGTTTATTATATTCTATATTTTTCATCTTAGCCACTCGGTGAAACTCCCACATCCCACTTCCATTCCCACTCGGTGAAACATTCATATTTTACTTTCAGTACTTATCCATTGCACATAACTTCTAAACGGCTGAACCGATTAGGTTGAAACTTTATGTTTAGAAAGAGAAATAGAAATATTCATTGCAAATAACCAAAGCACGAAAATTTAACAAATCATTTCAAATATAAAATAGAAATATAAAAAAATGATTATAAATAATAATTATAGATATATAAAAAATCAATCCTCTCCTTCTTCCTGTATGATTTAAAAATACAATTAGACCCGGTAGGTGGCGCTGCAGTCATTATATAAACAACTAAGTAACCGTGCGAAGCCAGGCCGGGCAGCTAATATATAATATTATCATTGATTTATACATTATCTAATACGTTCCCACAAAGTAATAGATAACATCTTACTCCGCTAACTCTCAACTAGCGCCATGAATTAGTCTTAATTGTTGTTCTCTTACTCCATTATTTATTGGCAAACTTGTAGTTCGTTTAGAGGATATTTAGTTACGACCAACCTTTGACTTGTTTCGCTTTTAGCCAACGAACAACGTTAAAACAAAGTTATCTTCACGCCAAGTTCCTGTCGTGGTAGGCAGAGGGTATTGAGGGCCGATATCACGATTTCTAGAATTCTATGAAGAAAGTTTTTACTTACCTATCGTCCCCCACATTACTCAACTTTAACTATCAACTTTCTAACTATACAATCCTGATATAAAATCTGGTGACAGAAAGACAGACCTACATAATATAACTTAGTCATAATAAGTCTCGAGTCTTTTTGACAAAGAAAAAATTTACGTACCATAAAAAAATATTTACTATCCTCCATTCTGATAATGTGCAAAACAAGATAAATAAAATCTTCTTATTAGTCTTAAGCCACATACTAGGGGAGCCCAAGACAGGATTTGGGGAATAACTTGGGCGCGTCAGATTATGTTGTGGTACCCTAGTACCTTTGGTAAATACATCCATTACATATAAACTTATATAGAGGATGGTCTGTCTAATTTTTTTTTACTTTAAAATATAGACGAATACGTCAGATTGAGATACTGTGGGTTCAATATAATTATGTCAATGAGTACATATTTAAAAATAATCTGACATCAAACTGTCAAAAATGAGTAGGAGGGTCAGAAAATTTCATAACAAAAGTCATATGTTCACTGGTCATTATGTCAAACTGGCTATACCTACTTAGATATTTTTCCGTAATCGGAAATACATTAGATATGTGGCCTATCAATATCTGATGCGCTCGCATAAGATCAAGTGTCCGTTTTTTGAGCTTTTAACAATTCCACCGCAATTAATATAACATCACATTTTGTTTTTTTGTATACCATTTGATTGACGTAATGTTTTCAGATAAACTAAAGAAAACTCATAAGAATAAGTTTTTCTTCAAAGGTCGAGACTATATTATATATGCCATATATGGTGAAGGACTTGCACCTGTCACATCATGGGACCTAATATCGTCGGCTAACCGTAAATGCATACGTACCTCTACCCTTTCGGAGATATGAGCGTGAGGGTTTTTATTTATTCATATCGTGTAATGGACAAAATCCATTACATCCCCACGGTGCTCGATTGACTATACATTTAGCTTACTCGGCTCCCTTACTAACACTGATGAGTAATATCTTTGTCAGGGTACATGTGTGAAGGGTCAATGCAATGTGACCGACCCTGGCTGCAACTGGTGTCCAGATGGGTACTGCAACAACAACACGCTCGTTTACAACAGGCAGCTTGGGAGAGGTATGCTTTTTATTAATTATTTTTTACTAAATTTAATTATTAAACATGTTTATTCTTTAGTTTATACATATTATATTTGCAAGCAGTGGCGTCACTATAACGTTCGGGACCCGTGGCAAATTTATCGGAAGGAACTATTGTTTTACTAAATGTGTAATGGTAAAATATTGGAACTTGGAATTCAGCTCTGATCGGGGGCTTCTTCCGGATTGGCATTTTGCCGTCTTGCCATCCTGTAGTTACGCCACTGTTTGCAAGTCTAATATTTTAGTACTTATATTTAATGGTCATTTGATTGATTTAATATATTATATTCATCTATTACTAGCGACCCGCCCCGGCTTCGCACGGGTATACTGTATATGTTATATATATAAAACCTTCCTCTTGAAACACTCTATTCTACTCTATCTATTAAGAATACCGCATCAAAATCCGTTGCGCAGATTTAAATATTTTTTGTAGATAAGGTTTCTAGTAATTGTTGTCTACTGTTCCTTTTTCAGTAAATACATCACAAGAAAATGTATAATCAATTTAAATTTGATACCACTGAACATTTCATCGAACGTTTTTTAGGTTGGACGAGATTAGCTGTAATTCCTCACGAAGCGAATCAGCTATCCCTCCATATAACCACGCCAGTGTCCCTGAACATAGCAATCAGAGAACGCAGACGAGATCGACCAATCCTAGAACTGATTAAACATTCGAAGCGATTTGAGCTGGATAATTCTCAAGACAACTATTTGAAGTACGACCCGAACGTGCCGCAGAATCTACGTATTATTGAAGTGGACAGCAATATTATTGATATTAAGGAAGGAGAGCATTTTGGCTATGAGGGAATGGTGGTGGCAGCTGGCAGTGTCGTGAAGTGGAAGAAAACTGACTCTGACGTATTTATTACGTCATCATCGAGACTGCAGACTGATTTGATGATATTGGTATGTATTATAGTGTTAAAACATCATGAAGCCCCTATTCTCGGAAGGATAGGCAGGGGTACCACATGCACCTACGATAATTGATGTGACGTGTGGTAAATCCATCGCCATATGTGTCATTAATTCAATCTTGACCACCGTTATGTTAGTACCTTCACTAACATAATGAAGGTACTAACATAAAATAAGTTGTGCTGTCCGAAAATCGAATTCGGGACCTCATGCGTCATAGTCGGACGCCCACAGACGAAGACAGAGGCGATATTTTTTGAAGTATGTAGCTTAGTATAATAGTATTTTTAGTGTCCGTCCGTTTCAGAAATTAGGGTAACCGATACATTTGCACACACGATTTAACAGCCCCGCCACATGTACATATAGGCCATGGCTATCTTTGACCATCAGGAGACCCGTGTACTTTTTCGGTATCCCATAAAAGGAATCCTCATGGTCGTTATTATAGAGAAATTGATTTCTATGAATGACTCATATGAAGTACCCTTCAAAAACTCCAAGTACAGACAGTAATTTTATGATTTTATTACATGTATGGACCATATCATTTATATTAAACCTTGTGTCCCGAATCGCCTCTGTGGTGTAACGGTACAGGTGCCGCCTGTTAAGACCGGTAGCCACGGGGGGTCCCGGGTTCAATTTCCGGGTCTGGCAACTTTTCTTAAATGTTTT
>DVZL01004410.1:0-12939 GCA_018236625.1 Lasaia peninsularis | reverse complement strand
TTTGACAGTGAATATACGAAAATTCGAGCTCGGAGTTCGTATCATTTAACTGTCAAAAAGATACACAATAGCCCCGCTGGTTCAAGTAATAAGACGTTACGGTTTATACGATACATGTCTATTAAAGTATCATTTGCAAAGTGATATTACTGATATTTGTAAATGATCTCATGACGTTTGTTTATGTATAGTGCCGATAAAACGAAATTTCTACAAAATCCATTCAATGCAGCGTATAGGCATATTTTTATAATGAAACGGATTACTGTTTCCATCCATTAATATAATAATTAATAATAATGATAACTATTAACTAATGATACAATTTATTATTCATTTAGCGAACGATCACGTTTTCGTATTGCACTTTATGGTATAGGATCCCGCTATACAAGGACCTTCACCGAGCTGGTTAATGATTGAAAGATATTTTGTATTAAATAAAATATGTCAATAAACATATCGCGAATGGGTTGTCTAAAAAATTAAAGTCCAGGATACGATTAATTAAACAATTATTTTTTTTACATTACTCTGGCTTGGTTAACACGTTATCATAACTCTTGGGTAGGCTGGTAGGTATAAACGAAATTAATGAACGAAACTAAAACAAAAATAAAGATAATTTTAGCAAGAACAAGGCTGTATAGGGTTGTCTGCAAAAACCTACCCACCCCAGAGTTTTGTCAGGAAATAAACAGTCAACCTACATTTATATATCAGGTATATAGGTATCATATTTTTGGTTAGAATGGAATTTTGTTCATTAACCAAGTCAGTGTAAAATTAAAAAAAAAAATTGTCATTAATATTCTGGGCTGAAATTTTTAGACAACCCATTCGCAATATATTTATTGACATATTTTATTTGATAAAAAATATATTTCATCCATTAACCAGCTCGGTGAAGGGCGTTGTATAACGGGATCTTAGGCCATTATATTATGTAAAATTATATAAAATTCTAGTGTCACAATGTTCGTTCTCGTGCTCCTCCGAAACGGCCTGACCGAATCTCATGACATTTTGTGAGCATATTGAGTAGGTTTGAAAATCGGTCAACATCTTTTTTTTCATAGCCCTAAGTGCGGGCGCTACGAAGTTCGCCGGGGCGGCTAGTTAATTTATGTAATATGTAAAACATATTAATGTATGTTTGTTATAATAGAAAGTGTACTTTATCAGGTGTAGAACAGTTGCCGCTGCCGGGTCGGCTGCGCGCGTACCTGAAGGAGTACCACTACCGGCAGCGGGTCCGCGTCCGGCGGCTGGAGCCCGACGCGCCGCAGGATTGCTAGCACAGGTAGGTATACTTGGACATATTCGCCACCTCACCATCTTTTCGATCGTAGGGTCCCATGTTCAATTCCCAGGTCGGACAACTTTTCTTAAATTTTTTTTTAGATTTTTCTGAGCAAACATTACATTGCCCGAGATTGGAATGTGCCCAAAATGACAATAGACGTGCCACCTATTACATCAGGGCCCTAGTACCTCGGCTAATCGTGGGTGTGTTTTAGTATATCTACTGGACTTAAGAGTCGTGGATATACTAGCACACCTCTGCCTACCTCTTAGGGGATAATAGGCGTGAAGGTTATTTATTTAAATATGTTTTTCCCACAGGTATCACCGTTACTGTCCACCCAGGGTGGGCTGGCAACGACCACCATTGTGGCAATAGTTTACCACTGTATTATGATTTAGACAATAGGGGGTAGGGCGGCTTATCCTCACCCCCCCATAACCGTAACTTATCCATGTGTATGATGACAGAGCTTGGTAATAATAATTAACTGAGGGCTGTTTCTGAATTATCACTGAGTGATTTCGATGATATTGATAATCTAACCGAAGACACTCTGTCAAATGACAGTGACAGGTCATTGCAGAGTGTGATTCCGTTTAGTAACGGTAAATAGAGTAGTAATGCTGGTGATTCTGCTGCCGATAACTAAACTAATTTTAAATTATCACTATCTTCTTTCAACGCAAGTAAATAAAAGAGACAAAAGAACTTTTAGTGTCAGATATGTTTATACATGACATTTCTGTAGATGTTTAGTCTACCTTGGAATAATTCGAATAAAAGTTATTGTATTGACTAATTTGATATGACTAAAATGTTCTATCTCTTTCGTTTTTTATTTAATTGAAATAAAATAGCATAATACTTAAAATAAATTTAATTAGCATGCAAGGGAATTATCACCACTGTCTCATGATTTTTATAATATTGATGAGAAAGCCATAAAACAAAATACGCTACTATACAATAGAGTTATATCCATCAAATTATAATATCCAAAGCACCCAGTGATAGTTGAAAAATAGTTCTTTAGCGTTCAAGACTTTTAATGATACAAGTTTACTATGTTTATAAGTGTCATCAGCATAATTAGTTTATGCAAAATTGAATGTGTAAACTAGACTATATTGTATTACATCTTAAACATCGAAACAACAGAAGAGACCTGCTGTCTTTTAAACGAAGAAAGAAAATATATATTAATAACCAAAAATCCACACGATTTTGAAATTTTAAAAACACAAACTCAAAACTAGTGAAACTAAAATAGTTAACAAAAAAAATACTAAGAAATAGTAACAAAGTGTGGTAACATGAGTCCATCAATATTTTATATTATAATTCAATTGAAAAAACGATTCATAATGAACTCAAAAACTGACGCGTACGCCATTACCAATGGCAAATGGACGTAGTGTTCCTAAATTAAAATGAGGTAATCCTGTCTGTACCTGACTATTAGACATAACTCTATTATGACAATACTATATCAATAATAATAATCTCTGAATGAGTTTACAACTAGAGACTCAATGTTGTGGTATTGATAATTAAAAAAAAAAGGATGACGGTCACCACTACCATGACATCTCACACCAGGGGTGCTATTTAGATTATCACCCCGTGAATTCGATGTCACATATTACTTAAATGAATCATTTAAGTATGAAATATTTATAAAGCAAGGTGATAATAAAAAAATAACACCCCAAGCTAATGATTTATTAACACGATCACGGAATTAACATTATAATTGTGTGTTAGATTTTGATCTATTCGCATTAAGAAAGTAATGACGACATTAATAACCCCCACCATTTAAAACATTTCACAGTTTTGATTGGTTGGGAGTACTGCTAGGTTGATAATTTAGTATTTTCTTTATGTCAACTATTTGTAATTATTATGACAAAAGCGATTATTTAGTGATGATACTCCATCACATACTATTTAAACTATTTATTTAAGTATGAAGTAGTTATTGTTATCCTAAATAGACTAAGATCCGATTACGTGATTACTACCTTCATAGGCTTTATTAAAATAGATTTTAATGTTCTACTTGTACTAATAATCCCTTACGCTAATCATTTTATAGTGAATAATTTGTTTGTGATCAATAAACTTAAAACTAATACTATGGTGCCGATTTTAATATTTCACAAATAGAATATTGCATTAATCAAAAGGAGAATGTTTTAGTGAAACTTGTATAATAGGAATATGTTAGTGAAACAGCAACAGACAAGACAAAATGACTTTTTGTAGTAGTAACATTTGCTTCAATAGAATTATTTGATCACAAATAACCAAATTAATATTTGTGTTATCAGTTAAATTAACTTAAAAATATTTAAATTTCATACAATATGGACTTTTGGTAATTGAGCGTACGGATCTCGTACTATAAGCAAATTGATGCCCAAAATTAAAAAGGTATATTTTTGTAAATATTGTTTTTACTATATCTTTAATTATATACAATTAAAAATAATGGTTCCTTTCCTGTTGTTAGAATGAGATAAACTAAAGTTTTCTTCTCGCTTTAGTTATAAGGGTCTATTATCTAAATCAAACATGGTACTTCTCGAGAGGTTTTGTAATGACCCGATCACAGTAATAATTTTTTGTCGTAGGTTTTGTTATTAAAATAAACTAAAGTACATAGTTTCCTTTTAAAATGAAATTACTTTTGGATGGATGGATACATATGGATTGAGAATAGCGAGCATGGGAAACGGTATTGGGAGTATTAATCACTAAAAAAACAGCCTGTATAAGTAAAGGTCAGTTCAGTGTGCTAAAGCACGGCGCTATCAGCTTTGTTAGATTAAAAAATTATATATAAGTCGTTTAATATTTGAAACGCGCTCGAGTATTCTGCTTAGTGAGGACTGACCTTAATCTTCTATTTCGTACAACTACACAACGAGTGAACGAGACGAACGATCGATGTCAATGACCGAGTTTTTTAGGTGGAGGTAGTTAGATCTTATGTATTAAGGTCCCTAACACACAACTACTAATACGAAATACTGTGTTTCGTATCATTTTTCTTGTAACTAAATGAAAAATCTCACTACTTACTATTAATTAAAGTTCTACGAGAATCGTTTCAGTATTTTTAGAAAATCATTTATATTATTATTGTACAAATCATTAAATCATTGTAGATAATTGTTAGTTTTAAGAATGTATTAAAAATATTGGCTGAATAAAAGTGTGAATTTTATCAAATTTGTACTGATTGGTCATTGAGCTAATACTAATATAGATATGCCATTTTAAATAGTATTATGGAATTGGTGTACCTAGTACACCTAATAAGAGTAATGGTACGTCGAATAAAACATCAAGATATTCTGTAAGGTGGTTACTCTGAAACCTCTTTTTCACACCAGCAATATTCGTTTTGTATTGTCGACTATCTGCGAAAAATCTCAATGTGAGATTTTTATGTGTCAAGATTTAATATCTTTATGTAGAAAAAATATTTTGGTAATAACTCAATGTGTGCTCAAAGTATTCTGATGTTTTCGAGTATATTCGGCTGTTTACAGGGTGTTCATTATCGATTATGAATATTATACGTAAATGTGTTGTGCATTTTAAATATAAATTTAGCCGCACCCTGTAGTATGTTTACGATGAGTGTTCATATGAGAAAGGGTCAGCACAGACTATCGATTTCATACGCTGAAATTCCTTTTTTTATATGCCGTCTTTGTGCTAATATTCGTAATTGAAAGATGAAGAATTCATTTTTTTTATAAATTATTAAAATTCGCAAAGCCATTACTTTATTTTTGCTCGTCATCCCATCACTACCCAAGTATGGATAAAGGACGCAAAGTTTTAAAAAGGCACGTTTTGAAAGTCTTGTATTAATACCGTCTATAGTTTGTGCTGGTTCTAAAAGTCCCCTCTAAGGCAAGCGGGTGCACCGAGCAGGCGGACCCCCGAGTGTTTGTACACACGCAGCGGGCGCCTGCTACGTGAAACCTGACTTGTCACAGTGTTGCAAAGTTTGTGACCAATGTTGCTAGTTTTAAATTATCATCGAGTGATTTTGATGTTATTTAATCGCCATTTGGCCATGTCACCTAATATCGTCGACTAATTGTTGTTGCACCTCTCTCTACCTCGGGAGATATATGAGTGACGATATTTATTTATTTAATCGCCATCTAAGGACATGTTTTTTAAACTTACGCGCCATCTACAAAGGTTTCTTATCTAGCTGAACTATTATAAATCCGTTGAATATTTTCTTGAACACAAATGAAAAACTGAAAAAGAAATTATAGTGGCCAGTTTTTTTAATAGCTTGCTTGTTTGATTTTTAAATTTAAATTGACTGTAGTTTGTGCTGATCCTAATAGCACATACAAATCACATGATGATTATTCAGAAATAGCACCCCAGTTCAGTTTGTATGTATGTGAATATATGTAAATGTATATAGTTATGTAGGTAAGCAATATATGGCGTTTGTAGCCCGCGCGAAGCGTACAAATCAATGGATATTTAAATAAATATATATTCTATTATGTATTGTTTTATTTTGAACTAACCGTACATGCCACTTCGTCCATATTTGAATTTAAATAAATAAAAATAGCCTAAGCTAAATATATATATAATAAATAATAGCTGTTTGCCAGTGGAGGTCTCGTCAAAATCGCTCTAACCGTTTCAGAGATTAGTGAGTATAAACAGACAGACAGACAGACATGTGAATATTATCACCTCATTATATGTAACGTCATGGCTTGCCATTGTCGTGTTTCGGTTTGCCGGTTAGGACAGTTTCGGTGACTTCATTTTTATTTTGTAATAATTTTGTTTAAACTGTGAAACTACTGAGTTGGTTTTGTGTTTTATTACACAAATTAAATAGATGCATTTTGTCATGAAAATTTCTTAGGTACACAACTGCAGAGTGATTGAGTACAGTTCAAATACAGGAGCTCCTCCATCGTCTAAATTAAGCCTAAAATATTTCATCCTATTGTTTTCACTGTTATTTTTGTGTGAATAATAACCTAATTCAATTATTCAACTATCTCGGCCTGTAGGAGCCTCGGTGATCTAGTGGACTTCCATTCCGGTAGTGCAGGTTCTAACTGCCATGTTCCAATGAGTGAGCAGTTATGTACATTTGCCGAGTGCTCTTATGGTGAAGCCGACCCGGTATCAACTGAATGGGACCAAAGACGAAGAAGAAAATAAAAATTGTTCACGGTAGATTATCACATACCTAACTAATATCAAAATATTATAGTTGCTTACGTCCAAGCCAAGAAAAAGTTATAGTCGGTAATGAAACACAATAATATCTAACATCCTCATTTAATACATTCAATAAATTATAATATAGACAATAATTGTTACATTTTTGAAGCGCATGCAACCACGTAGATATCTGTTATCTAATGAGCGAAAAATTTCAATTGAATTTGATGTTTTTGGGTTTTACGTAAAATATAATAAGTAAAACGATAAAATATTAGACAAATAGGTATGCAATTTGAAAAAAAAATGTAGGTGAATATTTGTAATTTATCTTAATTCAATATTGAAATATTCAGTTTTTTTTATAAGGAATAAACTTGTGGCGTGGGCCGTGGTAGGTTGTAAAAAATGGTGTTGCTAATTTGATAAAAATCTACAAATTGGTAGAAAATAAATACAGAGTTCATATTACATACTATTTTAATAATAGCCTTAACTATAATTTACAATAAATCCTAAATCTAAAAGACTTTAGCAACAAAATGCAATAAATATAATTAACTATATTATTTTTTACAAAAGTCTTACATCTACTTATAAGAAACGTCCAGTAATCACGAAATACGTGTTGAGATTTTTTTGCTACGTAAGTCGTAACTACAAAATATGTCCCGTCACTGTTAAAACCAAAAAGTGATATTTATAGAAATGCTTATTAAATGTAATATTTATTATATTAATGATAGATAGTAAAATAAAATAACTATTAAACTAACTGTAACTGCAAAAAAAAATACAAATATATGATGAAGTTAATGATAGAGACCAAATTATATTACTTAACGTGAGTAACATTATAAATGCGAAATGCAATAGTTGAGAAGATATTTAGATGTTTGGATATTATGTTTTACGCTTCCGCGATTGAAACAATCGCGAACCAATTTGGTACATAGGATGTCAAACTCAAAAAGAACATAAATTAATTTCGCGATTCTTGGAAGTTTCGTTTGTTTTTAAAACAATTATGCTTTATCAGATATGTAATATGTAAAATATGGCAAGAAATTCCAAAACAAGCCGTGTCAAAAATAGCACATAATATAAGTCTAATAAGACATTTACAATGGGGTATTTTATTTACATAACTTTATTAATAAATTATGTTGGTTATTCAATAAAATGAATAAAATGCCTAGTTAGAAGGCCAAAAACCTCCAAGTAATCTTGAAAAACAAGATATTACCTATTATTCATCATAATTCGTATTTTTGTAAATAATTTACAAATGATATTATCTTCTCATTTACAAATGATATTATCTTCTCCTTGGAGTAATTTTTAGTGAAAACAGACATTATGTTTACGTGTTTAGAAAAATCACAACAAAGGTTTTTTATGTGTCATTAAATTAACTTCATTACCAAAAAGAACTATATTCGAGAATAAAATTATTTTAATATTTTAAAATACCCCATTAATATTTTTTCGCAAATACACAGTAATGAACACATTAAATCGAGACACAACGATCTATACCCAATAATGAGCATTAAATTACTAAAGATAAAATATTAAGCCTCCATATAAGTTAACAATAAATGCATTAATTCTTAAGTTATACTTACTTTAGTTGGGTACATACGACGTGTCACAATAGGCGGACTTAGCCGTAATAACAAATGGCAGTTTTCTACTGGGTATAAAATACACAATACATTGAGATTTGTCACTGGCAATGCAAAAAAAAGTAAAAAAAATGGTAGAATATTTTACGATATATTGGCAAGACTTTGTATAATTTTTTTTATTCGAAATTTTGCGAATATTTTTGTGAAAAATGGTTTTTTCATTCATAAAACTATAAAGTGCTTCATAATTTTTCACAATAGGTACAATGTTTTAGTTTTAGATATTTTTTTGCATTACCAATGGTTATTATCAGACGTCTTCTTAAATTCGGAATGGTTAAGTTTTTATTTTAAAAAGTTTAAATTGAGATTTAGGACACATCTTACCTATGTTTTAAGATTATAATGCTTAATATTACAAAAAAACTTATCATTGCAAATATTTTTTAGAGTAGAATTTTTGAATTTACTTAATGTTTTGTAAATTCATTTCAAATTTTGTTAAAATCAAAATAATAGATTTAAAGTATAAATAAGGCCTAGTTTAGAGAATATCTTCTAAAAAAAGTAGAAAAATCTATAAAGCCCTTTACAAATTATAATAAGAAAGAAATCTTAGCTTAATAATTCAAATATCAGTTAATAGTTTTTCATCTAATACATTATTGTATGAACAAAATGAACAATAAATATAGATTTTAAACTGAGACACAAGTATAAATAAAAAAATATTATGTCGGTTACCGAGTAGAAAAATTACACTGTATATATTTTTTGCTATGTATGTGTATAAATTATTTTAAATAATGATATAATTATTATACACTGTAAAATATGTAAACGATAATACCTAGTTTATTTTACTTTTTCTTAGGCCGCATTGCCGTATTAAAATACTGCTACAATTTTAGTTAATTCTAGGCCGCTATATTAAACTTATTATTATTTAATACTGAGATAAAATAAATAAAAACAACCGAAAAAAATCTGGAGTTTTTATGACCTGTATATTTTGACATTATTGTCTATGGAATTTTTCGTTGACGTTTGTAATTTGGTGTTGAGATGTCTAAGTCAAGGGATCACATTGGCATTAAAATTTTAACGGAATTTTGACAAATGGTGACTACCAACAACGACATCTATCAGTTTTAGTGCTGTGATTGGTTCACAAAATCCCGTCATTCAATATTTCTTATCAATGGGACTACATTTAGTGTAGGAAGGGAGTATTCTTAGGGCATTTTTTACCGCACGCACATTTCCGCACAATTTCTATTTCTTTGGTGTATCTCGTACCGTCTGCACAAATTAAACGAATCTGAAAAAAGATAACGATTTTTTTGTAATTTATAGTGTGTACCTATAACATTATAATTTGCTCATCCGGTGCAATAATGGCACAACTTACATTACGTAAATTTTTCAGGAGCGATATTTAAAAGTTCAGGGAGTTCTTAAACATAAAATAGAGGCTTATTTTATTAAAGAATTTCATTAGAATTATTTTATTAGAATGTACTGATGTTGTCCCCATGAACTCTTAAATATCGCTCCTGAATAATTTACTTTAGTTATATGTAAAATCCTTTCTATCCCTACTAATATTTTAAATGCGAAAGGAACTTTGTCTATCCGTCTATTACGCTTTCATGCCTAAACCAATGAACCGCTTTTGATGAAACTTGGTACAGAGATATGTTATTTTTATTTATTTACTAGCTTTCCGCCCGCGGCTTCGTCCTTGTTAATTATTTTAATACTATTGATAACTTTCAAAGGGCAGAAAGGTTTCCATCTTACTTATTGCGTAAAAACATACCCCTTTTATGTAGTCGGTTAAAAAGTAGCCTATGTCCTTTCCCAAGTTTAGTTCTATCTTTATACCAAAATTTCATCAAAATCGGTTTAGTGGTTCAGGCGTGAAAGCGTAACAGACAGACAGACAGAGTTACTTTCGCATTTATAATATTAGTACGGATTGATGGCGCAATAAGTCGGAAAAATGTCTGCCCTTTGAAAGTTATATGTGTCATTAAAATAATTGACGCGGGTGACGCCACGGGTGTATTTGGCAAAAGCATAGTAAAGTGGTAGTCCCTCACCTTCCTCTTCTTGGTCCGCCTGGGCGCGCAGCAGCCGGCGGCCCCGCACGCGCCGCGGCAGCGCGCCGCCCGCACCGCGCGCCGGCTGCGGCAGCTGCCCTCCGTCACCACCTCGCGCGTCGCCTCCTGCGTATACATACATACATACATATATATGCTGGCTTTTTTGTGAGCGTTCAAGTACTACGTAATGAAAATGGGGGAGGGGGGGAGAGGGTCTTGTAATACTTCAAGCACCATTACATTAGGGATCAACGTGATACGTTTAGCGATTTACTGGTACTTTGTGGCATAGTTGTGACTTTTATAGATAAAAACGTTATGGCACGTTACATAGGGGGGGAGGGATGGTAAAAATCTTCATTTTACTAACTAACTGGGTCGTCATATAATGTAATGTCATATAATGGCACTACTGAGAGCAAATAAATAAACTTGAACTTGGGTCGGATTATCTACAACGCCAACACCAGAGACCGTTTCCTGGGAGACCGAACCTCGTCCTGTTGCTGTGGTCTCATTATTGGGTGGGGGGGGGGAGAAGTTCTATGGCTAGCCGCCTGGTGTTAGGCGCCTTACGGAAAAGTGTAAGATTCCAATTTTCGGGATAAATAGTAGATTATGCCCGTTTAAAGAAGTAAATGGTCTACCTTATGGTGGAAATATCATAAGTCACTTGTAGACAACACACAAAGTCACGGTATTCCCGTGAACTGCTTAGGAGGTGTATTGCTTTACCTACTAGTATTTTGTTTAGAAAAACTCAACAAAAATGGACATAGAGATAATTTATACCTTTTTACAAGATCCGTTAGGCGGCGGCTGCGCGGGAGTTTGTTCTGGTGTTTGTTTGTATGCCGGAGCAGCTGCAAGGAAAAATATTATATTCATTCAAGTCTGCAGAGAAAAACACAATTGGGTCTAACAAGAATGGGGATGCTCTTGCTTTCCATTTTTCAGTCACAGAGTAAATGTTACCATAAATTAATTAATTCGGTCGATATTTCTGTATCATAGCCACAAAATCCTGTGTACATCTTAACAGTATTAATACCTAACGATTCTATCATTGTAAGTGAATTGTCTTGCTTTAAAATTGTGAAAAAACACATTCCAGAAAATGTGCTAAAATAAGGTATATAAATAGATTTTAGTTAATTTAAGTTTTCTCACTATATATAAGTATATGTTTTTAAACAGCTTGAGAGTTTAAATGTTTACATGAAGGTTAAACAATTAATACATGTTATTAGTTGTTTCTTATACCACTGATTTTAAGGTTATTGTTTACTTGTATTATATATCTACTTGCGATAGGTAATAAAACTACATGTGATCTGTAGGACTTTTACTTTGCAACTAACCATTGGTATTATTGTAAAATTATGACCATTAAATACCATCTCACTTAAAATATTTATCCTTCGGACAACCTTTGGACCAATAGAAAAAACAAGTAATGATGGCATATGCATAAAAAAGAGACATTAGATGCACAATAAAATTATATAAAAACATGTATATATTAAAAAATAGTTTGCTAAGTTAATCGCGTAAGAACTTTGAATGCATTTGCTTAAAGTCAGAAGGATGGTCATTTCATAGGCTGAATAGAAAAAGAGTTTGAGCTAAAATTAAAACGGTGTTGTTGTACGTTGAGAGTGAATTGTGTGTCTTATTTGATCGAGTTGCAAGATATTGCTGTGGTTTTGGCGGGAGTTTGCAAAATAAAATTATATGTTTTGTTTGACGAAACGATTACCTGGTGAAGCTTGTACGTTGCTGATGGCCTGTTTCCTCGGCGGCAGCTTGCTCTGTGTGATCACCGGAGCGCCACCTTTGTAAATGCAATAGTTTATAGTCATTAATCAGTCGTTTCCTAACAATAAGTTCAATTTGATTTTAAGTCTCAACATATAATTAAATTAATTAGTAAAACTGTTTTTGTTTTCAGTGTGGTTAAAAAACCCAAGAAATGGAACCATAATGGTCCATTTCTCTGTTACATCTGGAAGGTTGCTCATTTAAAATATTAACAAAGACGGCTCAAAATATATGCTTCCTTGGGGAACACCAACTGTGTGTTGACATGCATTCGAACATCACATATATTTTCAATAAATTATTACTATATTGATATAATATTAACATTTATTTTATGAGTATTATCCGTTCTTTAATATTATGTCTAGTTCTATATTTATATGTGGATAAAAGTGTGTGTGTGTGTGTGTATGTGTGTGTGTACGTGCGCGTGCGTGTGTAACTGACCGACGGATGTGCGCAGTTCGCACTGCGGGCCCGCCGTGCCGGCACGACAGCGGCACGTGTAGTCCGACGTCGAGCCCTCCTCGCGCACGCACCTCCCGCCTCGCGCGCACGGGTTCGGTACACACGGATCCTGTGCAACACCAAACAAGATATAAGTCACTAAAAGATGTACTAGGTTAATCAAAGTCTGCACTTAAGCACGTGATTCAAATGTTGTAACTAGAATGATTAATTAATTGGGCAGTCTGTGTGCGTGTGGTGTGCGTGCGGTGTGCGTGCGGTGTGCGTGCGGTGTGCGTGCGGTGTGCGTGCGGTGTGCGTGCGGCGTACGTACGGGCGCGGGCACGCCGTCCTCCTGCAGCAGGGGCGTGTGGGGGGGCGCGGGGGG
>DVZL01004409.1:0-12943 GCA_018236625.1 Lasaia peninsularis | reverse complement strand
CTAATCTCTGAAACGGCTGGACCGATTTTGATGGGATTTTCACTGGCAGACAGCTAATTTTATAAGGAACGACTTTTGGCTACTTTATTATAGGAATGTATGGGATAAAATAATTACATATTAAATAAAAAACGCGGACTAAGTTGCGGGATTAGTTAGTATTTTTTATATTCACAAAAAACAATAGAACTAACATATAAACAACGTATTATAAATATTATTATGGTATTATTCCAAAAAGAAGCCAAATGTGACCCAGAATTAAATAATAAACATGAATGTTTTATGTGTCGCCTGTGGGTTAGAGTAGAATCGGCGTCTTTGACGCACGAGGTCCCGGGTTCGATTCCCGGGTTGTTTTTTTTTCTAATTTATTTGAAAAAAATAGGTTTGGGTCTGTGTCCGACATGGCCCTAATATTTAGGTCGGCTAATCGTGGGTGCATAATTATGTACCTCTGCCTACTCTTTCGGAGACACGGGCGTGACGGTGTTTATTTTCTTAATTTTAAACACAAATGTATGTCTGTATTTCTTAGCAGGGTTCGATTATTTTTTAATTTTATTGTTGTCCATTTACATTAAAAAAAAAAGGTTTTAGGGAGACAGTGAATGGCGAAATTTTATATATCTATATACAAATAAATAAAATTGGGAGTGTCTGTATGTATTATTAAAATAACCTCTTTTTACTAAATGCATATGTACGTTTACAAGGTACATATACCTATACGTATAGTGTTTTTTAGAATTTTTGTCTGTCTGTCTGTTTGTACCCGCTAATCTCTGATAAGACAAACAGAAATTCAAAAGAATAATGTTTTGGTATATGTACCTTGTAAACTTACACATACGCATTTAGTAAAAATACATTTTTTGGATTTTTTTATTATAAACATTATTAATACACTTATGACCGTAAAAAATGGAATTTTTTATGGAAGACATATTTTCGGAATCGCAAAGTGGAGTTTCTTCTCATATGTTGATCGATTTTGTGTGTGTATTTGTGTGTTGTACTGACGGTGGGTGTGTCGCAGGCCGTCGACACCGGTGTCGTCAGTGTCGGCGGCGCCGGCGGCGGTGTCGCCGGTGTCGCGCCGCCCCGCCTCGCCGGTGCCCTCCACGCTACCAGAGGTAAATACATACATACATACATACATACTATTTACATACACCAATTTTTATTATGTTTTATACTATTAACTGTTTTTGTTTGTAAGGTAATAGGGAACATGCATATATTTTTTTTATTTTTTAACATCACTTCAACTAATTATATAACTGAAGAAAATATAACATTTGCAAAATGCTGAATAAGCTAAAAAAATATCCAAACCATCATCATTTTCTGATGATTTAAACACCGCCATTTTAGCGCGCTTATTTGTGACGTCACCGTCCACTGAGAAGTGAGAACAATGATTTGTCAACGAAGTGAAATTAAGTGAAGTGTTATTAGACTTCACTTAATTAATTTCACTATATATGTTATACATATTGTATTGTCCCTATGTGCAAAAATTTTCACATTATATGCCCAAAGATGCAAAAATAAGGATATCAATTGACATGGCGTTGACATTGGTCCGTGACGTCACGTCATGGCGTTACGTTTTACGAAATTTGCGAGGGAATTTCAAAAATACTACTTTTAAAGAATTAAATTTATTAATTAAAACTTGAATATTGGCAAAAATATTTATGTGGGTATATTTCTTCAGCAATAACGTTATTTTTTTGGCCATATCTAAATCACATGCATATTGTCTATTGTTCACTGATGATGTATTCCTGTCCAAAATATTTCTGTCAAAACACAGAATTTTCATTCACATACAGTAAGGGTATTCGCTTGTAGCAAGTATTCTTTAAGTAGGCAAAGAGACACGATATACTATATGACATTTACAATCCGACAAATAAGACAAAATCCTTTATAAAAAAAAAAGTACCTTCACGCCCATTATCCTTGAAGGGGTAAGCAGAGGTGTGCTAGTATATCCACGACTCGTAAGTCCAGTAGATATACTAGAACACCCAAGATTAGCCAAGGTACTAGGACCAATGAAGTGATAGGTGGAAATCCTATCGCCACTTCGGGCAAAGTAATGCTTACTCAGAATAATCTGAAAAATATTTAAGAAAAGTTACCCGAACCCAACCGAAACTGAAGGAATTGAACCCGGGACGACCTAAACAGGCGACGGTTGTACCGTTACACTAGGCAATCTTTGTATTTCACCTATTAGGGAGCAGACCTACTTATCAGTAATTACATTTTCCTGGTACATAGTGCACAGACAACCTGACTAACAAGCACTCGTTTATTGCAAGATATACTTAGTCTAAAACAGGGAACACGATAATGACGGTATTGACGTTACGGCGACAGGAACAATTAAGGCAGTGGCAATAATCCAGCACTTCTAACTGGATTGTACTAGAGGTATAATCCAGTGGCGAAATTTAGATGATTACAAGTTGGAGATGGGGTCGTCACAACCTAACACGGTTAAGACATTCGACAAATGGTTGATCAATCGAGTGGTGAGCGTACTCTTAATTGAATTGACATTAATAATGTTTATTTATGTTGAAGTATCAGATAAGATATTAAAAGAAACTTAAGAACTAGATAATTGTGAATTAGACAAATTCAACTTAAGCACTGATTAATTGTATCATAGATAAATGGCGGCATGTCTATATGAAGAAGGTAAGGAATGTTGTGGAAGCAAAAATTTTATCTCTCTCTATCTACCCCTCAAGGGTCTTGGCGTGAAGATATGATATATGTGTATTGTGTAGTAAATAGATAGGACTGCGCCTAAAGTTAGAGGTTTCCAATATTTTTAACAACCCCACATATAATCTATCTAGGATAACTAGGAAATGGAAGTTTGAAGCGCGTACCACCAGGCCACTGAGGCTTCAGAAGTAGTCTTTGATATTTGTTGATCACCAGACCGTGTTCTTGAAGTAGGTATTTAGATTCTAATGAAGTTGGCATTTTTTTTTCTTAAAAAACAATTTTCGGGAAATAATAAAGCTATGTCACGGTCTGGTTATAATTGTAATTTAGATTTTACAAGTTCTGGCTAAACCGATCGCTATCAGACGCAAGACATGCATTACACATAATGAAACATCTAAAACGAACCCTGGAGCATAGGTTACTATGGAGCCCATAAGGTTTCACAGATAGGGCAAAAAAAATTTTTAAAAAAATGTTACAAAAAGCATACGAAATGTATTTAGCGTGTTTTGAATTGTTATTAAGATCAATATCTTGAAAAGGGTAAACTTTCAGTATATATTTGAAAAAACAAAGATATATGAGCGCTTATTTTTTCGTCAGAGGATAGTCACGTTTCATTCACGCGGTATAATTTAAAAAATTTAAAAATTTGTCACCAGTTTATAAGTCTACTCATATGTGACCTTTTAAATCATGTGACGAAAATCAGGCGTCAAAACTTCCTTTCCCAAATATCCAAATTCTTATTATGGTAATCCAAGTTTCTAAATTATAACTAACAAATTAGTCATATAATCATTACAAATAATCTTCTATTATCTAAAATAAAAACGAAACTTTAATCTTAACAAGATTGCACGTGACATTTATGAGTGATCCGATTCAAAACCGATCATTATTAGACATCTGACAAGCATTACATAAAATGAAAAGTATACAGAACCCATTATATAGCACGTACAGTGTAAAAATCATTGATACGTAGTTTCAAGGTCTCTCTCTCTCTCTCTCTCTGCCCAATCAAGAAGAGTATTTCTTGAATAATAATGCATAACATGTTTAAATATCTAACAGATACATTTACTAGTTTCTAAATTTGAACTGTCATACTATATAATTTAAAAAAAGACGCTAAAAGCCGTGGACTCTATAGTAATTAAATCTCTAAGCTAAATACCTGATAGCAGTGAGCTTTATGAGAGGAATACAAATGTTATTATTGCCAAAACCAATTACAAGATCATTCAACCCCGTTCCAAATACAACCGCCAACAAAATTTATGGAAGCTTTTGTCACTCCACCTTCAGGTTTTTTTAAAGGCGTAAAATTTCTTAACATATATTTTTTAATGCTTCCGAACTAAAATAACAAAAATCTTTATACATTGCAATGATCTTGTCAAATGAAAGGCGATTAATATTTTTTGTCTATGGTCTTACATTAAGTTATATATTCTTAATTAATAATAAAGATAGCTGAAGCTTTGGCGCGGTCTAAAGAAAAACTCGACGTATTTTTTCATTATTATTCATTTTCGCGTACGTTTTGAGTAAAATTATTTAATTTTGTTGGTGACATTTTGTATCATTTAGTTTAAGATAAAGCGCACAAGTGAAGTATTTATGTAAAAATAAATAGTAATATTTTCATATTTCAAATCAATGACTCGCCCGGATTCGTACCACCGCCTTACCTATTCCTGCTACAATAGCGTCAGTGCGCGCCATTGTCATGTTCTGATTTGGAGGGTAGGATAGCCGGTAAACTTACCCACGCAAGAGACTACCACCCCAGCCTCAGGTTGGTAACGCACCAATTCCACTTTTGGTGTCTATAGAAGACGTGTATTTCTTACCATCAGGAAATCAGTCTGCTTGTTTGCCTTTCAATATCATATAAAAAAAAAACATATAACGACTGAACTCATCGTGTTACATAAAAAAAATAAGTTGAAGTTTACAAAAATAAATGAAAACTTATGGTATAATAATGCATGTAAAAGAAATGTGTTGTCAAAATATATAGAAAATAACTTAACAACTAAAAATAACAAAAGGCATAATACAAAGGAATAATACATATATACTGATTGAAAAAAACAAAAAAATATGAATATGTGGAAGTTTCACCAAGCGCCAACGATGAATAATATAGAAGAGTAACATTTTCTCCATTCCACCAAATATGACTCGATGAGATTTGGTAAGGATACCACCGTTTTAACTAAGACCCTGAGATGACTTTGAAAACTTTGTGATCATTAAATTCCATCAATGGCAGCTACTTACAATGTAAAGAGAGAAAGCAATGATACAGTTTTTTTATAATTATTATGATTAGTGTACATTTTTGATAAAATTATTCAATTCTGGTATAATTTTGTTCAGTTAAAGTGCACATGTGAAGTATACTTGAAGAAATTAGTAGTAGTATTTTATTGGGGCCGCCAAATCTTAACCTGATCGGTTAAATATAATAGGTAACGATGCCACCGCTGTACCTAAGATCTTAACAATACTAACTATTAGGATAATTTGGAAGGAATTTGAAACATTTAAACAAAATCGATTGATCAGTGATAACTTAATGCAGGTTAATTAAAATTAACTAAATAATGGCAGTTGCATACGTATATATGTCAAAAATAAAAAACCAGCCAAGTGTGAGTCGAGAGACCTATATAAATGGCAAAAAAAAAGTTATATGGGATCACCCTCTATATGTTTATTTCATTCTGTTGTTATAGCGGTAGCAGAAATACATCATCTATAAAAGTTCTGAGATACAGCCTGGTGACATACAGACAGACGGCCAGCAGATTCTCAGTAATAGGGTGCCGTTTCAACCCTTTTGGTACGGAACTAAAAATTCCATGAAGCTAAAGGTGTTAAAAGAGGATTATCCTATTAACAAAAACTTGTTCCAAATACGCAGTATTGCTAACTCACTCTAAACTGGCGGACCTCTTTTTCTGCGATCTTTTTGAGTTGATAAAGTCAAAGCAAGCTGACCTTAAAAGACTGAGATACCCATAAGAGAACGAGATAGATGTTTAATATTGGCGACTCTTTGTTAGGAGTGTGTTCTCCAGATCTATAGAGATCTATAGCTTCATGGGATGACCACTAGTGCAAATGAATACACAAAAAAATTTACTTTGGCGCACGAGTTCCCGTGTTCGATTCCCGGATAGAGCAACTTGTTCTTATGAATGTTTTCAGTTTATCTGAGAAACATAATATTGGATTTTTGCTTGATTGGATTGACTTGCCACATCTGTAATCTTCGGTTAATCGAAAGCATATAAGTATCTCTGCCTACCTCTTCGAGATATGGGCATGAAGATATTGTTTAAAATAATAAAAATATCTTGAAATTCCGAGTATTTTCTTCACAAGTGTACTTAGTGTTTAAAATTCTAGACTTAAAAGCTAAACTATCTCAGCGATTAATTTGTATTGACAACGAGATAAGAATAATAAACATCCAGGTCAATAAATAACCTTTTTTTATGTCCCTCTTATCTTCGATTGAGTTTTTTATATTACTGGAAGGCAAAAGTGGCATTTCAACAGACTCTAAGTTTGACTGTATTTTTAGGGTTCCCTACATGAAAGGTAAAATCGGAACCCTATCACTAAGACTCTGTCTGTCTGTCTATTAACAGACTGGAAAGCTCAAACTTTCACATATTATGTATTTCTGTTGACGATATAACAAGAAATACTAAAAACATAATAAAATAAGTATATAAAGGGTATTCACACAACAAACAAGATTTTATTATAGATATATAGAACTCTTCGTACTCGTCTCGCACTTGGCCAATTTTTTTAAATTCTTTTTTGTTACGATTACTCCGCCTATTCCAATTGATTTCCGTTTTAATTGTTATACATACTTATAAATAAATATCGTTACGCCCATATCCTAAAAGGAGAGGTTAGAGGTGCATTTGCACCCACGATTAGATTTAGATATGTGACAGGTGGCAATTCCGTCGCCATATCGGGAAAAAATCCCGAGTTTACTAACGATGTTTTCCTTCACGGTAAGAGCAAAAATGTACATAAGTTAGAAAAACTCATTGGTACATGGCGGGGTTCGAACCTGAATTTCCGTAACGGAAGTCCGAAGCGCGTACCACTAGGACTTTGTCACATCATTGTATCAGGCAATTGGTTTAGCTATCTCGACGTCACAGCAATCAAGTCAGTTTCTTACAAAATATTTTCTTGACACAGAGTACTACTACACTATAGAGTACTATAGTACCTACATAGACATCATAGATAATACTGGTGTATCGCTATCTTATAGCGGGAATCTTAAAAGCAAATACACTGGTATACCCTCCACTACGGAATAAGACAATGGCGAGCATCGATTGAAGAATGTCGCTTAAAGTTACTTTGTCGTTATTCCTTTTTCCTTTTCTAACAAAATCTCTACAATTAAATAAAAGTTTTGTTTGTAAAATTTAAAATTACTAACTTTTTACAGAATGCATATGTATATATATAGGTATATGCACGGTGAGTATACCTAAATATTTTTCTTTAGAATTTTTGTCTCTTTCTGTTTCTTCCAGCCTATCTCTGGAACGACTGGACCGATTTTGACGGGACTTTCACTCGCAGATAGTTGATGTAATAAAGAGTAACTTAGAATATTTTTGTTTCGTGAAATTCAAACGTGTATGCAGTCGCGGGGTCAGCTAGTATTTAAATATAATGTACTTAAGTGGTATTAGAAGTGTGGCGTACATCATGGCGGCCGGAGACGGCAAACCGGTTTATGGCCAAGTAAAATTAGTATTTAAAAAGGTAACTAAACTCACACGTCTGTTACGTCAGCACGACCAAGGTTGCCGCCGGCTTTTATGAATGGAATAATTTAATATGGACGTAATGTACCTACTGTTTGTATTGTACATTCCTGGCGTGGGGTGAGGCCTCGGCGGTCTAGTGGTTGGCGCTCCGGACTTTGGTTACGGTAGTCCAGGTTCCAGCCCCGTCATGTCACAAACTTATTACTTACTTCTCCAATTTAAATTACCTTTGTAATATATTATAGACTAGCTGTGCCCGTGTGTGCTTCGAACGGGTTTTTATTTAAGTAATAATTTTTTTACACATTACTAAGATAAAATAAAAAATAGCCCAAGCCATTTCTTATCAAATCAGCCGTCTGCTAGTGAAAATCCCATCAAAGTCGATCAAGCCGTTAAAGAGATTGGCTGTACAAAAAGACAGACAGACAAAAATTCTAAAAAATATTATTTTTGTAGATACCTTGTTAACATACATAATACGTATTTAACAAAAAGCGGTTATTAATATTACATGCAGACACTACAATTTTATTTAATTGTACGGATATAATAATATTTAAATAGCATTTCATTGAACTGAATTGAGGGGCAAGGTGCCTACCTTGCCGAGTACGCGTCGAGTGTCGGCGGTCTACTGGTTAGCGCTGCGGACTTCCAGCCCAAGGTTCGAACGAACAGGGTAAAAAATGGAACCCTATTACTAAGACTTCGCTCCGTCGTCCGTCTATCCGTCTGTCTGTCTCATGATAGCTAGACAGTTGAAATTTTCACAGATGATGTATTTCTGTTGCCGCTATAAGAACAAATACTAAAAACGGATTAAAATCAATACATAAAGATTGCTCCCATACAACAAACTTGATTGTTTTGCCGTTTTTATAAATAATGATACGGAACCCTTCGTGCACGAGTCCGACTCGGACTTGACGGATTTTTTCCTTTGTAAATTATTATCAGTTTTTATTTCTATAAAAATATTTTTCACAAAATAATAAATAATAGGGTTTTTAATTTGTAATTATTTGAAGTGGACATATAGTTGTTATATATATTTCTATGTGTCGCTAGTTTTAGTGACTCTGCAATAACAAGGGGTGTTGCAGAGTCGCTAAAACTAGCGGTGTCTTTAGTTGTCATCATGGCGGATGTGGTTGAAGGTCAATTCTTGATATTATAAGATATGTAAAATATTTCAATTTTAACTATTTTTCCTGTATTCATTCCATAAATTAAAAAAAATATTTTTTCTCTTCAGTTTCGTCTCACGCTGATAATCGAGCATCCAAAAGAGATAATTTGTGTAAGGTTATTTTTATTTTATATTTTATTGATCTCATTAGAAAACTAATCATCAGTATTAATTATCGAACGTCACGAGTTCAAGTCCATTCAAAGTTAACATTTTTTCGTCTTGGAAAAAATGTGTAAAAAATAGATTTTTCAAATAATGTAGCTTTCTCTAGCATAGAAATTACAGGATTGCTTTAATATTTTATCGGTCAGTATAATCTAACAAACAAAGACTTTCACTCTAATTTTAGTGTACATAATATAGTAAACAACATTGTATACATATATATTATCGCTACACAAAAGCAGCTTTTCACAAATAGCACTATTTTCAACAAGATAGCAGATATTCACGAATAACTGCTATTTATGCTGGTAAATAACAAAATAGCGTGCATTAATTCTCATCTAAACCAACTCTAATCGAAAGCGTATTCACGAAAATAGTAAATAAATTATCGCTACAAAAAAAAATTCAGAACACAGGTTGGCGCCAAAAATATATGTCATTAACATTTACCGCCATTTTGAAATAATGTTGGTAAACGTAGCATTATGAATTTAATCAGCATTTTTTTGTCTGTGGCCAATTTATTATCTGTTACGCTTTATAATTTTCCACGTTGGGCGGTTAAAAATGTGAAAATTTTGTGCGAATGACCATATTAAGAGATTCAGGTGTCCGGCCTTGACTCAGCGGTTTCAATTAAGTTCGATATAGTTTGTTCATTCATGTTATGTGTGTCCACAAAAAAGTTTATTTATTAGTATGTGCTAACAGCTGGACTGTAGACCGAAACCAATTATTATATTATGTATTTTCCAACCGTGTTATCGGATAAATTATTCTGTATCTGACTTGTTTCTTTTTATAGGGATGTCTTCCATGAAGACAAAGTGAATTTCGCAAAATATACATAACCTAGTCGAATTAGCTCAAAAACGGGGCTGAGAGTTACAAAAATTGGAAGAAGCATTTCTTGGGGAGGAGAAATAAAGTAGGGCTACCAGACTTGTTGCTGCTTAGGTTAGCCGCTATCCTGATTTAAACTGTTATTTTTGTGTCTTGAATGACTCTTATTTATAATTTTACACGAAAATTTGTTATTACAAAAGTTGTTATGAAGTATTTTTTTACAATTGTAATTATGGTTCTCATCATTATTATAAAATAAGTTTTATTCTATTATCAGCTCTGTGAAAATCGGCTTAAGTTCGGATTTTAGACCAATAGATCAATTATCCCTATCCGGGAATTGAACCCGGAATCTCGTGCCTCAGAGTCGGACATCGAATAAGCTTGACCACAGATGCGGCTACTTACTAAGAAAACTTGCCCCAGTTCTTAAATTAGAGTTAGAAGGTACGACACATTTTAAAAAAGTTACGAAAGAACCTTTAAACGGTGAGAAAAAACAGGATCCAGGATAAAACAAAGACTGGCCTTGAAGAAAAAAGTTATTTTCTGTTTCTTAGTCTTTATTAGTGATGTCAAGAGGTTCCGAATTTGATGTGTTTGTATGAAGAGATTGATGAATGTGGGGGAAGTTTGGCAAGTCAGTAGAGATCATGACACGTGGCACTCCACGTGTCATGATCTCTACAGATGATATGACAGAGATTGTCGAGTGCGACAATCTCTGTCTACAGCGCTATGGGCCTGGCGTGAAGATATGTATGTATGTTAGCTCATTCATTTATTTAATTAAAGTAATAGTAACTCCAAGTTTCACAACATTACCCAAACAACTTTATGGCAATAATTTTTTTACGGTTTAGTTTTCCTGTCACGTGAACTAACTAAAGGCCGGCGCACATTTAAGCTGTAACACATAAATAAAATTAGAGTGTCTGTTTGTAATATTAAAATAACCGCTTTTTACTAAATTCATACGTATGTATACACGGTACATATACCAAAATGTCGTTTTTAACTAATTCGTTTGTCTCTGGAACGAATAGACCGATTTTGACAGGACTTTTACTGGCGGGTAGCTGATGTAATAATAAGTACCTATACTTTTTTCAAGAATAATATAAAATAATTAAATTCAATCGGGGACAAAGCCACAGGCACATCAGTATTAACAACACTAGCGGCACATGATGATCATTTTGACGTTTGTCGGCTCATGAAGTTTCGTATAAATTAATAAACTACGTTGGACAGAGTAAATTGCATTCTTTATCGACGACAATGACTTGTGTTAAATTGTATATTATCGATTTATGATGTAATATGATCCTGCAAAAAAATCACATTTTTACGTCATTAACAGAATTTTCAAAGGCACATCCCTAATGGACTTAGTTCAAGAATTATATTAAGCATGTAAGTTATACAATTATAATGATTTTTTTTACGTTTGACACAGCAAAATGCGTTCTTTATCGTCAATAGTGACGTGTGTTTTAATCATAGTACTATCGACCATTCATGTAATTCCACAAAAAATCCTATATTAAATATGTAAG
Organism: Lasaia peninsularis; assembly: GCA_018236625.1. Taxonomy (NCBI): domain Eukaryota; kingdom Metazoa; phylum Arthropoda; class Insecta; order Lepidoptera; family Riodinidae; genus Lasaia; species Lasaia peninsularis. The sequence goes on along the minus strand of DVZL01004409.1, from coordinate 1,583 downwards.
TAATACAATAATTATAATGAGTATTTATTATAACTAGTGTTCGCCCGGTGGTCGAAATTCGACCTATATGGTCGAAAGTTAATTAAAAATTCTTTTATAGTTTGCTAAATGTTCTTGACCGTTATATTTAGAAATATAAAACCTTAAAAAATATTAAATGTCTAACGAAACAATTTGACAACAGAGTATGTATGCAACAGATACTTGTGTTTGTGTGTGTGTGAAATGCATGGTAGTGTGGGTAATGTTTTTTTTATTGATTTAATGTACTTTATAAGCATTATTATTGCAATATGTTATCGTTCTGCACTTCTCCTGCACATAAACTATAAGTGTGCCAAATTTTATGCTCCTGTGTCCGCGCAATTTTCGTAAAAATGGGTCCAAAGTTTTGGCATCACGTATTAATATATAGATAATAAAATTTAGAACGCACAGAGCAACGTTTATAATTATTCATTACGATTTATATAATTTGCAAAGTAATTGTTTTTCACGGTTTGTGCCAACTCTTACGTTTTAATGTTTTAACCTACTTTGAAAAAGGAAGAGATTCTCGTTAAACCCGTGCGTGTGCTTGTTTGCTGTCTTATCCTATAAAAAATAACTAGGTTTTAACAGCTTTCATTTAACTTGAAATGTGTGTATGTATGATTGTTCGTTAGATGTCTTCATCTGATTGAGCTGAAATTTTGTATACACGTTTGGTTTGGATGACAATGTACGATAAGGACTTCGTCATTCTATATCTAATATGGCACAAACCGGAATAGTTATTTTTAAAGTACTTTTACAATATTGGTATCAAATGAAACGGCTTGTTGGGAGAAACTCGCAAAATAATAATATGACGTCATTCTAAATCCAACATGGCGGTTCCATCTAAGATGGCGAAATAGTTATTTTAATTTACATCTCACAATATGGGTATCAAATTAAACGGCTCGTTGAGTATAGTATTTTTTTTTGGTTTTAATTCATTTTTACTGTTTTACTACGTTCAAATTACTCGTGTGTTATTTCCGAAATAGCGAAATGAGTTCGTTGTTTTCGCCGATGAATGTGCTGGACGAGATGTGTTTTTTTTTAATTGCAAAATTACACAAAAAACCATACAATGGCCTTGTTGTTGTAGCAACAAAGAGAAACTATTTTATATTCAGATACATGTAATTACGAGTGAAATGTCTTGATAACTTTCACTGTATAATTCGGATTTGGAAATTAAGTGATACATTTTGTTCCATTGTATGTATATTGAAATAGATCTATCACAGCATCTTCTGTTCCTTATCTCAATCGCGACTAGGGATGGGCAAATGGGGAAGAAATATCGATAAATATCATATCGATAAATATCGACAAAAATATCGATATTTTGATATATCGATATTTTCTGCACAATGAGCGATTATCTTCTTTTTAAGCGATCGATTATCTATAAAAACTGTCAAAATAATAATAAGTAACGAAACTAAACTCATACAGCCTGCTGCCGTCTTTTTCTAAAAAATATATCGTTTTTATTACGATTTTGATATCTGAAAATAAATATCGAAAGTTGATATATTGCGGGAAAAAAT
>DVZL01004408.1:0-12948 GCA_018236625.1 Lasaia peninsularis | reverse complement strand
TAAAAGCACTAACAATATCTAGAGCACTATGCACTCGAAGTGCACCTGAGGTAAGCTCCTTTCTTGTTTAAGCACGCTACAATAGTGATTTTTTTTCGCGGAATTTGTAAATTAATTCAATTTTTTATCCGTCAGCAATATTTAATACTTCGGAGAGACGGGGATCACTACATTATTGCAGCGAGGACGCAGGGAAAGGAGAAGGATATAATCAATTTTAATTTACTTTAAAACTTATTTTATAATTTCATAAATAAAAAAAAGTGTATAATTGCGACCAATGTCTACGAAAGTAAATATTTGACGCATGAAATAAAATTCGTAATAGTATTTGGGGTTGCAGAAAGCAACTGCAATTTCCTATCTTTAAAGGAAGAAATCGTCTTCGAGCCGTCGAAAGTCGAGCGTAGTCAGTGTCCAATTTAGACGCACGCGGTTGTCCCAGGATTCGATTCACGGGTAGGAAAAAATTGCCTGAGATTGGATTTGTGCCCGATATCGAATAGAATATTTTATTCACATAGACTTTACAAGCGGTTATTGTGACGCGTCTATTTAATACTAACATTTACCACCGGACGGAACGCGCCAGTCCCTGAGAAGATCCAGCGAAAGAAACTCATCGGGTTTGTAGTAATTTGTCTTGTTTTCTAAATATATACATTTTATATTTAGAAAATAAGACAAACAAATCCCAGCTAAGCTTTTTACATTTGCATATTTTGCAAAACTATAATAAACTATTTTATATAATTTAAATTAAATACATTTCAATTTTTATTTAAAAGTAGATCTTTTATTATATGGTCGGGAAGTTTATTGTAAAAACCTATACATGGCGACGCACTTGCTTCTGCCTGTCACTCACGGGACCTAATAAGGTCATGGAGTGCAAAAGTATGTAGCTCTGCTTACACCTTCTAAGATATGAGCGTGATGATAATTATATATTTTTTTGGTGATAAACAGATTGAAATGCTACTATTCAATTACTCTATATTAAAAAAAAAACAATTTATATAACTTTAGGTCACATTACTCATAGAGAAACACATTGAGACAAAACAGGAGCTTCAAAAGAGACAGCACAAAGCGCGTCCTGAATGCTATTTGACATGTGCAGAGAATCAACTAAGGATTTTCAGTTTGGAAACGACAAAGAGACAAAAGTTTGAAATTCAACGAGAGTCCACTCGTTGGTGTCGATCGATGGAGTTGTCGCATGCTTTTTGAAAATTTTCTATGACTTTCATCAATATACAACACTCGCTTTACTCGCGACTCCGCTCACTGTAGTCATTTTTTCACCCTTCAGGCGGACAGTAGTAATATTCCAGTCAATAATTATGCTAAAGGATGTTGTCACTTTCAACTCCGTCAAGCAGAAAAATAGTATACAATTCGCTGGCAGTAAAATAAGAAAACGAAACTTTCTTATTTTCCTGCCTATGACATTTCTAACTATGGTAATAGATCTCACCTGATAAAGTACGTCAGCCAGCTTAAGCCCAGTTCTGTGTCGTAAGCTTTGTAGTTCCGAAAATACAATAAGAACTCGCAGTAATAAACTGTCCAACTACCATAACTTGAAATCCGGAATCTAAGGGATCTTTTGAATGTATAGGTAATTTTAAATTTGCATTTAATTGAATTATAATTGAAGACAATAATTCCAAATGGCAGTAAAATAAGGCCCAGACGAAGGTGAGGTTGATGAACATATGATCCGAGAGTTAATTTTTTACTGGCCCAGGAGCGTATGCTACTTTGCTGCTCGTGTCGATAAGTGACATCACCGTACGTGAACGAAGTCGCGAGTGCAGGTAGGTGCATTTGTCGTAACATTTATAGAAATATAGTTGTAGTTAAAGTTTTATTATTTACACATTTTATTCTTTCCAACGATGTCTCGGTGCACAAAATTTCAGTTGATGTAATGTTAGGGCTTATCATTTCTGGTTTCTGGTATATCTATGCTGCTTTGCTGAACTTAACTTAAGTACCTATATATTAAGTTATCGCTATCTACTTTCAACGCAATTAAAAGAGAGAGACAAAACACGTTTTAAGCCGTCATTTTGCACCTAAAATTACTATATAGAGATTACATAATTAAATACAATAAAACAAGTTGCTTAACCCTGTAATCGAACTCAAGATCTTGTGCGTCAAAATCGGATACGAACTACTCTCGACAATAGAGGTCATAAGGTTCTCATCAAGCAAAAACCCCGTAAATTGAAATAATTATCAAACGCGGCCATTACCGTCAACGTGACGTCAGTGGCAACGTCGTGACGTCACGTGATTAATGGCGGTCTATTTTATTGAAGCTCATTCGTTCCTTATCTGCCAAAAACGTGTCAAATTAAATGTTTTACAATTTTAATATGGTTTGAAAGGAAAGACATTTTAGAGGTTCATTCTGACGCAGTTTATTCCACGGAATTTTCATTTTTGGGGTTCCGTATCCAAAGGGTAAAATGAAACCCTCTTACAAAGACTCTGCTGTCCATCCGTCTGTCTGCCTGTCTGTCTGTCTATCTGTATCTGTCTCCAGGATGTATCTCGTTAACCTTAATAGCTAGACAGCTCATACAAAAAACGTGATTATTGTATACGGAACCCTTCGTGACTTGCACTTGGCCGTTTTTTATCTACTAGCTGATGCTTGCGGTTTTATCTTAATTAAAAATTAATAATAATCTTTTCTACCCTCCAGGAGAAAAGTAGCTATTTTTCAGCCCACCGGAAACAAAGAGAATACCTACTTTGTCCCCGCTGCGCTAAACGAAATTGTCACTTGTCGGTTACACGCACAAATACGTCCCTGTGTTAGGGATTGAAACGGTATAGACAAATAAGTAATAAGACACAAATTCATTAACATTTAAAAAAACAGTCAATTGCAAGTCGGATTCGCGCATTAAGGGTTCCGTTCCATAATTTATAAAAACGGCAAAAAAAATACGTTTGTTGGATGCAAGCACTCTTTATATATTTATTTTATGCTGTTTTTAGTATTTGTTATAGCGACATCATAAATACATCATCTGTGAAAATTTCAACTATCTACCTATAACCATTATCTATGAGAACGGCAAAAAACGTGATAGGCAATAAACGTTTAATGAGATACAGCCTGGTGACACACAGACAGACAGAGGGCAGGGGAGTCTTAGTAATAGGGTTCCGTTTTATCCTTTGGATACGGAAACTAAAAAATAATAAATGTTGTTATAAAGTTGCTAAATATGTAGCCGATATAAACACTTGGGTATTTATTGCTCCTCGTACAAATCTCTTATATGTATATGATGCATATTATTATGTAATAAAGTTTTAATTACAAGCATTTTTGTCCACACTAATATTATAAAAAGGAAAACTTTGTTTGTTTGTTTGTAAAGAAGAGGCTCAAAAACTATTGGACCTATTTTAAAAATTCTTTTACCATTCGAAAGCTACATTATCCACAAGTAACATAGGCTATATTTTATTTTGGAAAAAAAGGGTTCCGTAAGATATTTTGGTTTTTCGGACACGAGGTGTAAAAAATCAACCAGAAAAGTTACTTATCTATTACACAAAACTTCTAAACGGCTAAATTGATTGGGTAAAAAAATTTAACGGATATTTAGGTGGTTTCCTGTATGATTAAAAAAAAACAATTGGATCCGGTAGGTTGATGCTGCCGTCACTATGTCAATTACAAACTAACCGTGCGAAGCCGGGCCGGGCGGCTAGTATATTTTTATAAATAAATATAAAACATAAACTCCCTGAGTTTCTTTCGCCGTGTCTTAAGGAGTGACCACGTTCTGATTCAGTAGTAAGTTTTAGAATTGTATAGAATATGCGTCAAGTGCTACTGGTAAGGTCTATGGAAAATAAAATATGTTCTATTCTATTTTATTCTTAACAAATGGCCCTTTAATATATAGATTGTTTATTGTACTTCCACGTCTATTATCCCCGAAGAGGTAGGCCGAGTTCACGATTCGTGCGTCCAGCAGATATATTAGAACACCCACGATTAGCCAAGGTGATTACTATGTGATAGGAGGCAAGCTTGTCACCACTTTGGGCACATTCAAATTCAATTCAATGCAATGCTTATTCCGAATAATCTAAAAAATATTTTCAGAAAAGTTGATTGACTTGGGATTTGAACCCTGGACCTATGCGGCTAACGGTCTTAACAAGCGACTGCCGTACCGTTACACCAGAGAGTTTTTAATGGCATTCTTAAAATCTTTGCAAGCAATTTCGTAAAATATTCAATACCCTGGAAATAGAGGAGATTGCCATGCTATTGCAGCAAGGGGACGGGGAGTGGACAAGAACATATTATTGTCTATTTTAATTTACTCGCAAAATAAAACACTCCGGACCGGAACACGGTATGGCTGCAGGAATAGGTAAGGCAGTGGATCCCTACCCGGCCGAAAATATTCGAGATATTATTAATTTGAGTTTAATAATTTTAATATAAGCCACTGCTAAGTCAACGAAAACTTAGTAAAGATATTTATCTAGGACCTCCAAAATATTAATACAGCTTGAGCAGCGGCCCGTGGGAGGCGTGGGTCGAAGTCTATTTCGGTGGCAAACTTAAATCGACTCAGCCTTTGAGATATTCGATATACAAAAGCATTGTTTGAAGTTTTATATTCCTGCATTCTGAGCGATCTTTAAATAACAATGATTTACATAAATGTGAAAGACATTTCACTTGAGACAAGAATTGAACCCGTAATCTTTGTTTGTTCGTAAAGGGTTCAATTCCTGTCTGAAATTTTGTTCCTTTCTTGAAAGGAGTCGGATTGAAAGAAAGTGTTGGTGTTAAAATGAGAAAAGCCATGCTCCCATGGTTCGGTTACGGAGAAAGAATGAATGAAAAAGGTTTGGCGAAACAGATATACAGTGCCAATGTGGATGACTGTCGGTACCCGGGGAGAACTAAGTTGACATTCCACAACCAAATAGCGTAATATCCGGAGGAGCTCTCAGAAGTCTCCGAAACCAGTGTGTTTATATGAAGAGAACAATGAACATGGAGGAAGCTAGGCAAGTATGCAGGAATCATGACACTTGGCGCTCGATACTCTCTGCCTAACCCACAAGGGACCTGGCGTGGAGATATGCTTGTGTGGCATTAAAGCATTATTATAAACGCGTCACAAGAGCTACTCCACCATTGCCTTATTCCTTTTCTATATCAGATTATATCGGGGTTTGATACCAAATCTAGAAGATTTTATCAGGGTGTCAGTTTTTAGACAAAGCGACTGCAATCTAGGATGCAAACTAGGCCCATTTTACATTAGGACAATTTTCTCCGAGTTTCTTAACAATGTTTTTATTCACTGTATAGCATTTAAAAATGTACTTTAGTTAGAATAACTCATTAGTATATGTTAAAATTCAAACCTGGACTACCGAAATAGAGGTCCGAAGCGTTGACCAATAGACCACTGACTCTACGTGGTACGAAACAGATAAAAAAATAAGCCAATTTGATTAAGCCGTGCTCTAGTTATAACGTGACCAATGAAAATATAAATTCACTTTTTATAGACATTTATAGATATACTAGCTTTCCGCCCGCGGCGTCGCCCGCGTGAATTATTTCAATAACTTTCGAACGACAGACATTTTTCCGACTTATTGCGTTAATACTTATTGCGTAAAAACATACCCTCTTTTTAATGTAGTCGGTTAAAAAGTAGCCTATGTCCTTTCTCAATGTCAACTCTATCTATGTACTACATTTCATTAAAAGCAGTTCAGTGGTTTATGTGTGGAAGCGTAATAGACAGACAGACAGACTGAGATACTTTCGCACTTTTAATATTAGTACGGATTTTATCAATGGGTACAAAAGCCGCACGTCACAATATGGATGAATAAAAATCCGAAACCATAAAACAAAATCGTACAATTTTGTAGATTTAATTTGAATTTCAACTCGCCCTTGTGGTTGTTGAGCGTATGTGTTTGACTTCGACAGCCGAGGTCCTAGGTTTGATTGGAATCGCCCGCGTGTAACTAACATACGAACACGAGATTATCCGCCTCAAACATACAAACTCATAATACACAAAACGCTTACCTGTTTATAATATTACTAGCAACCCGCCCCGGCTTCGCACGGGTATACTATACAAACCTTCTTCTTGAATCACTCTATCTATTAAAAAAAACCGCATCAAAATTCGTCGCTTAGTTTTAAAGATTTAGAGACAGAGACAAAGAGTAACTTATTTTTATAATATGTAATGATTATGGTTAAATCTAAGTATAAGCACTTACATCTCGTCCATTCAGGAGCCATGTTAGGTTGGCGGGGGGGTCAGCGGGGGGGGAGGTACACTGGGCCCTCAAGGAATCCCCCGACGCGTACCATCCCTTCTCCGCCTTTATTGATGGCTTATCGGGCGGCAATTCTGTGAACAACAAATATTATTTTAACACAAAATACACTTAAGACTACCCAATTATTATAAAGAATACACTACTAAAGTAATATTATAACGTCAAAAAACTTGTGTGTATTGACCAACTCATTGGTCAAGGGGTAAGCGTACACGCCTAACGCCATAAACCAGCCACGAGGCTTGGGTTCGATTCCTAACGGGGGCAGACATTTGTGTCATAAACTGACTGTAGATCTAATTTGCTTACTTTGGAGTTATATTAATTTGTGTAATTTGTCCAGTAATATTTATTTATTATTTATTGAACATATTCCGTAAGTACTGGACTCGGACTACACTTGGACTCTGTGCTATTTAAAATGCTCTATTCTTAAGGGATAATGAGTAGGAACTCCGTACTTCCTTATTTCGGTACTTATATTTTCAGATAACTTCAAAATGGCTGAATTGATTGGGTTAAAATTTTACATAGATATTTCGATGGTTTCCACGATGATTTAATACAAATGCTCTCATATAACAAACTTGATTTTTTGTTTGTTTGTATGACTTGCATTGTATGACGCTTGTGCGCGAAATCTCAGTAAGTGTTTAACCGATTTGGATGCCGTTTTCAGAAATATGTTGTTTCAGTTAACTTTTAGTGTTTATTCATTTAAATCGGTTAACAAACAAAAAAGTTATGTCAATCACGTAATAATATGTACCAATTTAAAAAGAGCTCTGGTGTCATATCGAGCTGATATTGATCGATATCGAAATGGGGTTAGGCTTTTTTGCGAAAGTAAAATCTACGCGTACGAAGTCGCAGGCACAGCTAGTCAAAAATGTATTACTTAGTCGAGTGTTAGTTTTAGTTTATTTCCATTAGGCTAGGTGCATTCACGACATGCGAGCGTATAAGCTGCTCACTCGCCTAAATGACACGTTCATGTGTCTGTTTAGTTTCCTGTTGGAAAAAGAAATAAGAAAATAGTTTCTGTATTTTTAACCAACTGGAAAAGTGGGTCATGTTTTTAGCGAATGGCAGTGTTTCGTTGAACTTCAAAGATATTGTCATTGTTAAAATTTCATCCAATATTTTTGATGGGAAAAGGCAGCGAACAAGCACACGGCTCTCTTGATAATAAAATGTAACCTAGAGACACTAAAGATGTTATAGGTGCGTCGCTGTCCTGTGGCCTGTGTAATAGGTCTGATGTATCGGCTACCGTAACCATCGAAACAAAAGATGACAATGTCATTTTTTTTTAAATGATAAATAATGGCCGTAAGAATAGGTGAGGCGGTGGATCCCTACCCGAGTGTGTTGCTGCACACCACTCAACCACCAGTGTTTACGAATAATTTATTTGCATAAAATTTGTTAAAATTTTGTTACAAAAAGTATTATACAATACTAACTAGCTTTCTACCTCGGCTTCGCTCGCGTGAATTGTTTTAATTACACAGATAAAATAAAATTTCAAAGGACAGAAAATTTTCCGACTTATAATTCCTATTGCGTAAAAACGTACTTTTTTGATATAGTCGGTTAAAAAATAGTCTATGTTCTTCCTCAAGGTCAACTCTTTGTCGGTACCAAATTTCATCAAAATCGGTTAAGTGATATTTTAGGCGTGAAAGCGTAAAGGATAGTAACAGTTACTTTCGCATTTATAATACTGTCTACCATGAACTATCACCGTTTCCATTCTTGAGTCATAAATAGTATAATGAATGTACTTTTTATATAGTTTTTTTTATTATATCGTATATACTTAAGTTAAAACCCATGGGTATATGGCGGGTTTGACCACTAAACAAGCACGAAGCACCACAAGGCGACATTAATCTCTACAGAGGCGCTCAAACATGCATACAAAAGCCATATTCGGCGGTTATTCCCATTAAACTCGCCGCATTTATATCTGTAAACACCCTGTAAATAACGACAGACTCAGGCCTTATTTGCTCTCGGCCTATTTTTCATCGTCTTCGCTTGGAGCCGAAATAATATTTGCTATGAATTTCGAGGTAAAGTTAACGAGCCCCGTTAACTTTAGCCCGCAGTTGTCGAGTGTATTGACATTCCCAGTTCGTTGAAGCCAACTACGGCCTGTTTCATTTTTTTCACGAGACTAAATTCACTGGAAATCTCCAAAAGGAATTGCCTTCGAGTGAAGTGCTGGTAATTGGAGTGGATGTAATTTTATTAAGTATAATTTTTGTTTTTAAGGTTCGAACAAAAAATGGAACACCGACTGAGGTTCCGCTGTGTTCTCTCCGTCACCAGGCTGTATCTCATAAACCGTGATGGCTGGCCAGATGAAATTTTTACAGATTATGTATTTATGTTGCCGCTTAGTAAAATAAATATTTACAGGGGTCTTAGTAGCTCTTAGTAGGGACAAGTTTTTACCTTTTGTTTATGAAACCCTAGAAATGGAAAAAAAAATAACAATTTTTAGTACTGGTTTGGCGTTGAAATTTATTAACATTTAATGCAATTTTCAAATCTATGCGTAAACCAATACGAGAAATGGGAAATTGTTTGAAGTTTAAGATAAGTTGGGGGGCAAAATCCATAAAATTTGATCCTTTTGAGGTTTTATAAATTTTTTCTCGTCAATTCTAAGGCATACTGCTGAGTAAAGTACGTATAAAGTGTCAAATGAACTATTAAAATTTACTAGCGGCACGCGCTTCGGATTTCTGTTTCGGTAATCCAGGCTTGAACCCCGCCATGTACCAATGAGTTTCTAACTTAAGTACATTTGTGTGTGCTCTTACGGTGAAGGAAGACATAATAGCAAATCCGAGATTGGTGCACGATATGGCGACGGACTTGCCATCTGTCACATCATGAGACTCAATATCGTGGGCGCATATGTACCTTACTGCTTTCTTATTCGGGGATATGAGCGGGACGATTTATATATTTTTTTATTTTACCAAAATTATCATAAAACGATTAAAATAGTTTTCCTAGCAAAACAAATTGCCAAAGATTCAAAGTGTTAAAATGTGGTGTTGGAAGTAGGGATCAGCTGAACGAAAACGTTTCAGCATTAACATGTGTTAAAAGTATTAATAAGAAAATAAAACTCAAAATAAATTTGTAAACGGGAAAAAAGTTATGTACCTACCTACTATTGAAAACAACATTGAAGAAAATGTAGAAAGGTTAGTGTGAGACCTGGGAAAACTGCATACCTAAGGAAAATCAGAAATAAAAAGTAAAAGTAGAAAGGATATTGAAATATCTTAAATATAGAAAAAATCCGTCAAGTACGAGTCGCACTCCGTACCATTATCTCTAAAAAACGGCAAAAAACACGTTTGTTATATAGGAGCATCTTTTATATACCTATTTTCTTATGTTTTTAGTGTTTTTTAATATAGCGGCAAATAAATACACGATTTGTGAAAATTTTACCAGTCTACCTATACCTAACCATTTTATCTATGAAAACGGTAAAACACATGTTTGTTGTATGAGAGCATCCTTTACATATTTATTTCATTCTTTTTTAGTATTTGTTATAGCGGCAACACAAACGCATAGCAATAGAATTCCGTTTTTTACCCTTTGGTAAAAAGCGTTCCCACGCCGCGTTCTAACTGCAAGAAGAAACAAAAGTTTACCGAGCTTCAGATTTGGAATCTCCGGTACAAAAACTTCATAGAAGGAGTTCAGTACTATTGTACATACAACGCGTATCTTAAATTCATGCATAGACTTTCAAACTTACTAACATAACTTTTCTTTTTTGCGATTTCAGGTTTTAAGAGATAACACCAAATAAGCATACGACTGCCTTAAAAGTAAACACATCAAAGGCTTATAGATATCAAAGACCTTATGAGTGTAATACATGGTAGGGCTTGGGACCGAAGTGTTGGATGTTTTGGTATATTGTCAAACATGTTTGTTTTGGCAGCAATATAATTTGAATACTATGTGGTCTTATTAGTAATGACTTTTCATTACTAAAGCCCTGCTTACCATTTGAGATTTACCAGATCTGCCCGTGCTAGGTATATTATCTTTTCTACATAGGACATGAACGAAATAAGGAATTTCTGACATTCTTTCGGGTCCCCATGTAGAATAGGCTATTTGCATCCCTGCCAGGTTGCTCGTAAGAGGCGAGCATAAGTTAGAATGGGTCATTTTACAGTAAAATCATAATATAGTTTTGAAAAATTGATTGATTGGTTATAAACAGGTAATTTTATGAAAAATTGTAATATACACTTTGTAAATACAAGGAACAAATTCAGCCTTGTTGTGAATGTAATGTGTTTATAAAATAAGATAGGTAAAAGACACACCCGCTGAGTTTCTTTCGTCGGATCTTATCATTGGCTGGATTCAGATCCGGTGGTAAATTTTAGAATTATATAGACGGTGTCACAAGAAACATTTGTGGTCTGTGTGAAATAAAATATTTTCCATTCTATTTTATTTTATTAATTACTTACAAGACCACCAGTGGTAGAGTGCTGTGAGGCAACTCGCCCGGGTAGGGATCCACCACCATTGTCGTGTCCCGGTAAAGAGGATAAGGTGACCTTTACAAATTAGACCAAACAGCGACGCACCTAAATGAACTATGGTGTCTATAGGCTATGTTTGCCTCTCAATATCAGGAGAGCCATGTGTCTATTTGCTGTCTTTTAAACACAATACAGCGAAAAAATAAAAATAAAACGGATCAAAAATCATCATTAGTTATAAAACCCACTTATTTGTAAAGACTCCTCTTTTCAAATGTAAAAAATAAAAAAGCTTAACAAATTCACAATCCAAATAAAAAAGGAAAATAATTCATACACAAAATTGAAACAGTTTCTACTCATGAACCATAATACGAATTCAACAAAGCGGATTTACAAAAAGGAAAGCATTCTAAAACAAAGTGGGTATTACGTATCCACTGTCTTACGCAAAACACCCAAACGACGTTATTGAATTTTGTAAACATAAAAGACAGTAACGTCATGAATAAAATAATGCATTGGTTTGTTTACTTTTTAATTGGTTATTTGTGTTTTTTTGACTATCTGGCGATTCAAATGAAGACAATTTCAACGCTTTATTGTACGCAGGTAATATTAAATAGGTAAACACAAAGTACAAAAGGCGAACTTATCTCTAACAAGAGGTATCTAACAGCTAACCTAGGGCGATGAAAAACAGAAATAAAATGAAAAGAAAAAGGTAGACGGTGTAATAAATTAACACAAAAACTATTGCTCATAAACAATTAATTCTTGTTAGTAACAAAATGTGTGGCGTCCATAGACACCAAAATTGCATTCTGCTTTGCTTGTCTGAGGCTGTGGTTATTGATCCTCTAAGTTCATCTTATGAGTTCCTCTAAGTTCATGTCTGAGTTCATCTATATATATGAAACATTAATTTGTTCAATGAGTTTTTTCAGTTTTTCTGTAAACTTTGCCTGTGATTCGATTTCTGCCCGATATGGCGACGGACTTGCCACCTGCCATACCATCAATCGGACTTAATATCTTCAGCTAGTCGTAGGTGAATATGTATGTACATGTGTCTAACGTTAGGGATATTGGACGTGACGATATTTTTTAATCATAATTAGAAAACGTCCGAGAACTTGTAACGATCATATTATATATACACCAATTGTTTTTTCTGGAATATCTCAAACATATGGATATAGCCGTGTTGCTATGCTTAAAATATAAAGTTTACTAGTTCTACACTAGCAACACTGATGCACAAGCTAAAGAAACTATCCCGAGGTATTCGTGCAATGGAGGATCTAAATTCTAGATCTAGACTTTAGCCTTTGGCATAAAACCAAACAACCTTTGCCAAGAATTAGACTATATTCAAATACTTCTTACTTTTGACGTCGTATCTAAATTTATTGAGATGATTGTAGTACACTTTTATTTATTTTACCAGCTATAGCACACGGCTTTGCCTGCATATTAAAATTATATCGGATATCGGAATAAAGATTAGCAAAAATCTGCTTTTTCATGAAAAATAAAGCAAAAGAGCAAGTAGTTTACCGGATGGATACCTACCATAACCACTTAAAAAATGTGCTTAAAAGTACACACAAGTTTAAATACTTATTGGTAAATAGCAGTGTTCGAAGCTGGAACACGTAATACGAACGATATAAGTCCGAAAAGCTAACCACTGTTTTAAGCGGAGTCATAATTAAATTTTAATAAGATTTGACTATATCTTTTTGAGAAAAATTTAATAACCAGCTGTGCCCGCGACTTCTTTCGCATTTATATCGGCGCAGAATATAAAACAATATTTATAAGCCTTTTTAATCTATAATAAAATGCAATAAACAGGCAACACTTCCTACTATAGACTACAGAATTGCTAAAATGGCGGCGTTTAGCATTGTATGAGCGTTGTCACTTACATCGAACGACAAGTGGTGTCCACACAGTCGTGCCGCGATATTCGGAGTGAACGGACGTCTCAGAAATACGAGTAGCAGAATAAAATTGGTGT
>DVZL01004407.1:0-12951 GCA_018236625.1 Lasaia peninsularis | reverse complement strand
GTTAAATTCCTTTACACTTTCTGGAATTCTATCTACCTCACAAGTTATTTTAAAGGTGGGTTCTCCACTACTACTACTAGGTACACTATACTATTTTTTTTAAAAAACATATTTAATTGAGTGCACCATATTAACAGGCAAACCGGTTTAAATTTTTTTTATACCAAAAACGCCAATAAGAGTCACAAAATTGCCTTTTCAATACAAGCGGTTCAAAATTCCCGTATTAGCGTACGGAAAAACTAGGTATTTATACTTGAGGTCAAACCTTAAAAATTTCTGGCATTGCCCTTACAATGCTTTTCTTCGGACAGTTATAATAAGTTCGGACAGTTTTATAATTATAAGCTGTCATGTGTAACATCTAAAAATGTTTTTGTTTATACAGGCAATCGGACAAAGACCACAAATATTGAAAGAAATACCTACTATAGTTTGTTTTTAATTATCGCAAAGAACATAACTGTCATCACTATTATACCCAGTCTTGCCATAAATATTGTAACAAAGAAAATAAATTGTTTTTTTAAAATTGCAAATAACATTTATTACTTTTACAGTGTGGTTGTTTAAAACATAAATATAAAACAATTAAAAATACAAAAAGTTACTATATTCTTATTCGAAGTGGTCACCATTGGCTGCAATACAGTCCTTTAAACGTTGGGGCCAGATATCAATAGAAGCACGCACTCTTTTCATTGGGAAATCACAATTATGTCGTAAATATAAGCGATTTTGCTCATCTTTTTGAATCTTGCGAACGGCTAAGGAAGTGAAATTTGCTGCCTGCGAGTATGTTCCCGGAACAATATAATTAGCTGTGTTTAAGGCTAAAGTGAATAGGCTGTTTCTAATGCTTTCCTATCATATAATAAAAAAATCATGATCAAAAACAACGAAAATATTTTTTAGATTTGTTAGGTCATAAGTAATCTCTTTATTTCAATTTGTCTTAAGTATTTTCATGAAACAAATTCCAACATAAGTCAAAGTACCTGGAGTAAAGTAGCTTTGCTCGGTGGTTTCTTTAGTAGCTACATCATGTTTTCTTGGAATTATATTAACCTATTACTATGCAAATTACTTACTAATGAAATATGAATAATATAAAAAGAGAAAAAACAAAAGAGAGATAGAACTCGGGTTTCCTAGGTTTTAAGGCGCCTGATTTTCCGATTGGGCTATTCTAACTTGCGAAATTTAGCTTCGTATTCTAATGATGCTGTATGAGGTTTTTATTTAAAACACGATTAATAAATGATGAAAATAAAACCTAGCTAGATCGATTTATCGCCCAAAACATCCTAAATACCAAGTTTCCAAGATCGTTGATATAAGTACATAATATTATAATATACAATATAAGAATTAAGTGGAAAAGATTTTAGAGCGATGTTTTTTATTATTTTAAAATTTCTCTCCCTCTCTCTCTCTTTCTCTCTCTCTGCAAGACTGTGCCGTTCGTCTTCAAAATGCTTTTGGGTGAAAAGCACCTTGTTTGAGCACTTTGTTTTGCTGTCGTTGGATCCCTCATGAACTGACAGCGGAGCAAAAATGGGCTCGCGTGAGATGGTGTTCACAGATGCTACTGAAGTACGACCAACGACAAGTGCTGTTTATGACATTGTCACAGGAAACGAAACGTGGATTTATTATTTTGAACCCGAAAAAAACAGCAATCTTGTGAATGGGTGTTTGAAATTGAGAACAGGCCAACTAAAGCGAGGCAGACGAGAAACGTTGGTAAAAAAATGATCGCATTTTTTTCTCAGCTACGGGTTCCATCTGTACAATTCCACTTGAAGATCAAAGGAGTGTTAATGCCGAGTGGTATTCTAGCATTTGTTTACCCAAGGTGTTAGAAAAAGTTCGCGAAAGACGACCCAAAAGCCGCATTCTCCTACATTATGACAACGCTTCCTCATACACGGCAAACAAAACAAAGTCATTTTTAGCTTCCGAAAAAGTACAACTCGTCACCCGTCCTGCGCATAGCCCCGACCTAGCACCCTGTGATTTCTGTATTTTCCCCAAAATCAAAGATTTGATGAGAGGTTTCACTTTTGTCAACTCCGAAGAGGCAGTGATAGCGTTCAATCAGCAAGTAGAAAACATGCCTTAAGATCTGTGGTCCTCCTGTTTTAAAAAATGGTTCGATCGCATGAAAAAATGTTTAAAATGTAAAGGAGAGTATTTTGAAGAGCAATAAACATAATATTTTGTTGTTTTTTTTAAGTTACGTAAAACGTATAGTGTGACCTACGTATAATAGCTGTAATACAGTAAACAAGAAAAAATATTTTGTTGAAAATTTACTTGCGTTCTATATAGTAAACATAAAACAAATTCGCATAGCCAAAGGTACATACATTTTTTAAAGATAAATCCATGAAACTTAGTATTTTGGCTTTTGGTTAGTATAATGCAATTGAAGCTGCGCAACACGTCTTGTGTGTAGAAAGAAAAAGGTGATTTAAAATAAGTGTAAATGTTTCACTAATATTTTATTAAAACCCACAGAGCAAGGAATCGCCGCCGCGCCGCCAGGGGCCGCGTGGCGGCGATTCCTTACTCTGTGTTAAAACCCGTTACCAATAATTTTATCTTCGCCTTTTTTAGCTTCAACATTTCATTCGCATTTGCACGTCTTATTATAACATTAAATGAAAGCCAAGTATGAGTTGAACTCTCGAACGAATCTTTTCTTATCGTTATCTGAAAAACGGAAAAAATCGCTTTTGTTGTATAGTAGCACCCTTCAAACACTTATTCTGTTTTTAGTATTTATTGTAATAGTGGCAACAAAAATACATCATATGTAAAAAAATCATGTTTCATGAGATCTCCTCCCTGGTGACAAACAAACAGACGAATATCGAAATTAATAATAGGGTTCTATTTTTAGCCTTTGAATACGAAACCTTAGAAACAGCCCTAGGCGAAAGATTCTAAACACAATTAACATGCATATTATATTGTTTCAGCTACGATAAAGCCCAAAAATAATTGTTTCATAGCTGACATTAGTGACGATTCTAACGCACATCGTCTTAACCTAATTTAGGGAAATTAATCCAATCCGACGATGATAATCTTTAATGGTGACTTTTCTTTTTAAATCTTGCATTTTCCATTCGAGTCCTGCATTTTCCATTTGGGTCCCGCATTTTCTATTTGAGTCTTGCATTTCTAAAAATCAAAAAGACTATAATGATTTACAAAATATTTCAACACTTCAAATATTCAAATTTCAAATATATTTTGTGTATGTATAGCAAAGACTTTTAATTACTATGTGTGTCCCATAAATCTATGTAATTTATTATATAAATCTATTTAATTTTATTTTATTTATGTTAATTTAAATCTTAATGATTTTTTAATTATTTTATGATTATTTCAAAAATTATTTCTCAAAATAGTGAAAGTATGAAAGTAAAATAAATAGCCTTTAAATAATATTATGAGTTTACTGAGCGATTAGCTTACTTGTGGCTTTACTCAGAGGTGGTGAAAGAGGCCCTTAAAATTTATAGTATTATTTTATACATATACTTACGAAGTTTAAATTGACTTATAAGTATTATTACGAATCTTTTGTATGGGAATGTAGAAAAGAGTTGTTTTTTTTGAAAAAGAGTTGTATTTCGTATACACGTTAGAAAAGATACACTTTAGAAAATAGTTGTAATTTTGTATACACGTTTAGTTTGGATGTCAATGCATGATAAGGTACATGACATCATTCTAAATCCAATATGGCGGACCAACCAAGATGTCTGAACTTTTTAAAGCATTTCGACAATATAAGTATCAAATGAAAGGGCTCGTCGAGAGCAACTCGCAAAATAATAAAAGCCTTTTCTACATTTTTTTTTAATTATAATTTATTTTATAAATAAGTGATTTTATTAAAGAGAACATTTTGTATTATTCCACGGAGGTTTGGCCAACTCGAATTAAGTCATCAATGTTGTAATTGAGGTTGTTGTTAATGTTTGTTCCGCTTTGAAGATTTTATCATACAATGGAAAATGTATATGAATGTGTTAAGACTATGAAATACCAGTCGTTACTCGCTACCCGCTGTTATTAGCTTGTAAAGTTTAGGTCCAATAAATACAGGCTTATGCAAAACCTTAGAAATCTCTTTAAAAATCAAATGACCGTGAACACATCTTATATAACCCAACTCTCCTCTTTTTTATGATATTGGAAGACAAACAAGCAGACGAATTTCCTGATGGTAAGAAATACACGTCGCCTAAAAACACCAGAGGTGGAAATGGTGCGTTGCCAACCTGAGACTGGGATGGTAAGCCTCTTGCGTAAGTTCACCGGCTACCCTACCCTCCAAACCAGAGCACGACAATAGCGAGCACTGATGAGTTTGTCGTTGCAAGACTCTACTACCAAGTCAATGTCACGGTGTTGGTAACAATAGATCCTGTGCTCGCCTCTTACGAACTGCCTGAGTGAAAGCCAGTTGGCCTTTTCTACAACGGAACCCGGACCAACACGGGGAGAAAATCTACTTCAATGGTTCATGATATAAAAGATATGTCTTGATAAGCAAACTTTATACCACTGCAACAAAGATGCTTTTGGATTTACCGGTACTATAATTACAGTTTTTCCGAATCAGATTGATTTCGTAAGTAATGCAAGTTATAGATTCAGTTGATACATATTATTATTCAAATACGGTGTACTACAGTGTATGTAAAACCCAGCTATATAGGGTGCTTGCGAAATGAACCTCTCTATGAATTTAAAAACCGAAATCGTACGGTATTCATGACGGCACTTCGATGTATAGGTTTGATCTTGACCTATTTATATAATTTTTATCAGGGCTAACATAGTTTCTCTGATTCAATTCATACCTTTTTTTCGATTCAATAGGTTTTAAAATAAAAAAGCCGTCAAGTGCGAATCAGACTCGCGCACGAAGGGTTCTGTACCATTATCTGTAAAAATGACAAAAAATCAACTATCAAAATATGTAAATTATAAACTAAAGTCACGCAAGCATCCAATAATACAAGTTTTTTAATCATACTTTTTTAATTTTTTTGTTTTTTTTGAAAAAAAAGTGATTTTTTTTAAAAGAGAATTTATTGAGTACATACAACAAAACTGATTTTTTTGTCATTTTTTTCGTTTCACTCTTTTTATTTAATTTATTGATGTGGCAATAGAAATAGGTCATTTGTGAAAATTTCAACTGTCTAACTATAACCATTACCTATAAAAACGGCAAAAATTACGTTTGTTTTGTGGGAGCACCCTTTATATTATATTAATTTTATTAGGCTCTTAGTATTTGTTGTATAATATATAAAAGATATATTTATTTTAATAGGGATTTAGTATTTGTTGTTATAGTAGCAACAAAAATACATCACCTGTGAACATTTTAACTCTCTACCTATCACAGTTCATGAGTTACGCCTGGTGACAGACAGACAGAAAAAACGGACAGCGATATATATCATACACTCGAAAGGGTAGGCCGAGGTATGTATTATATTATGGTATGCGGTCATCAAGTTCCATGTCGATACATTTGGCTGCGACATTGTGTTACTGTATACTGCTTACTCTATCGAAAAACGTCCATGTTCTAGTCGAAACTCGACAGCAGTAAGTGCTGACACTACGGTTATTTATGACGGTAGGAATGTTATCAACCTAGGGCGTGGATGTCATTTGCGTTAGAAAACTTAACGTTACGTATCGGGACTATGTTAGAAAGCAGGCCCTTTGGCCAATGAGGCGACAGTTGTAGGAAGTATAAGGTGCATTAGGTTAAGTTCGAAGTATTTTCTGGCGAATTGGTTTGGAGTTTGAAGATATTTTTTTTTTCTATTAGATCGGTAATCCTATTGTAACGATGTATGTATCAAATTTAACGCCAAAGTCCGTTCTATATGTGTGAATTTTGATATTTTATACCTATAATATGTTTTGTTTTATGAACATTTTACTATCAACATGACCACTGGTGGTAGAGTGCTGTGCACCAACTCGCCCGGGTAGGGATTCACCACTTTACCTATTCCTGCCGCCATAATGACATTGTCGTGTTTCGGTCCGGGGGGATAGGGTAGCCGGTAGACTTGCACATAAGGTCTAACAGCCCGACCACAGGGCAGCGGCGCACCTACAACATCTACGGTATCTATAGGCTACGGTTGTCTCTTACCATCAGGAGACCCTTTTGCCTGTTCGCTGTCTTATACAATTCAATTGCAAATTCTGATCAGCTTTTGGACGAGAAATATATGATAAGATTTGTAGTTTCAATTTTAGCACTTTTTTACGATATTAAACTATTCATCTGAATTACATGCAACACTTAAACATTATGCGATGTCGCGGTCAAAGCTAGCACGCATAAAAAAAATAATAAATATGTTATAAAGCCCGGTTAGAGTTCCGGTGATCTATTGGTTAGAACTTCGAACTTCCATTATGGTAGATCAGATTTGAACTCCGCCATGTACCGATACGTTTTTCTATCTTATAAACATTTTTAGAGTGCTCTTACGGTGAAAGAATGAAGGATAAATTGAATTTGACCTAATCTTGGCTTGGGCCAAGTTTGCCTTCTGGATTGTAAAGGTCAGGTGGCAGTCGCTTAGCGTAAAAACTGGTATCATAGTCAAATCCCCTAGATTAGGTAGCCAACCCTGATATTATCTGGTGTAATACGGGATAAGAGTTAGGGCCTCTTTCACCAAGTCTAAGTAAAGTATCAATTAATAACTCATCGCTTAGTACTACTTGACAGATAAAACTATCAAGTAAATTAATTCCATTTTACGTTACTTGGACTTTGTAAAATTAGCGATTAGCTTACTTTTAACTTTACTCAGACATTGTGAAAGAGGCCCTAAGCTTAATAGTTAATGAGTAAGTTGAACGGTCAATTAAAAGTTTGATTTAACGTAGATCTGAAAGAGAGAAATCAAGGAATGCCTCGGTTGCCTATTAGTACGCGCTTCGGACTTCAAAACCCGTCATGTGTCATTGAGTCTTACATAGTACATTTCCTGAGGTACTTTTACGGTCAAGGAAAACATCGTGAGGTAACCCGAGATTTGTGCCTAATGTGACGAAGTGCTTGCCACCGGTCACATCATAGGACCTAATATCGTCGTCTAATCGTGGGTACTGCCTAGCTTTTCGGGGAAATAGGCGAGATGGTTTTTTGTATCGTTTAAATAAGTGGTAGGCCAGACATTAACAATCGAGAAGCACAGGTTACTAATAACGTTCGTATGTAAATCTCAGTAATATCGAATAAAGATGGAACCGCGGCCACAATATTGAATAATTCATTCGCAAATTGTAATTTATACAAATTACATCGGTTTTGTCGCTACGAACACTTGCGGGTTTTGCAATTCTTGTTTGCGCATAGATTTCCTACCAACGTCAAAAAATGAGGTTTCAATTCTAGTGGAATAATCTAGAAGATTATATTGCTAGATTATTTACTCAGTGCTTTCTCCTTTACTTTTATAGAAATGAGAGTTGGGTATGTCAGAAGCCGCAGCAGCGAAATAAATGCGGTCGAAATGCGAGCGAACCGCAATGTTTGTGAAATAACGCTCGCGGACCGCATTCGTAATAGTGTGATCAAAGAAAGACTGGGATTGAAAGAAAGTGCCGGTGTAAAAATGAGAAAGGACACGCTCCGTTGGTTCGGTCATGTGGAAATATTAACAAAATACATATTATGTAATGCGAATGTGGATGGCTGTAGGTATCCAGGGAGACTTAAGTTGACATTCTACGACCAGATAGCTCGCGTATTATCCGAGAGTAGTGTCAGGAGTCTCCACAATCGGCGCGTTTGTATGAAGAGATTAATAAACGTGGAGGAAGCTAGGCAAGTATGTAGATATCGTGACATATGGCACTGGATACTCTAACCACCTCGTATGGAACATAACATAAGCGTAAAGATATGTATGTATGTAGATTTTTCAACTTGTATCGACTAATTCGGTGGTAGAAGAATTTACTTCGTATATAATTACCTTTTCTTTTCATCATAACGATTGTGGTCGTCACAGTTGTATTCCGTTTTAAAGATTAAGAGATTTATTTAAATACAGACTACGCTTAAGATAGACAATTTATTTATTATATACATATAAACATCAACTCACCCCATAGTGTTTTCTTACCAAATCCGCTAGTTTCTGAGTAGAGTATCACAAATGAGTAATTATCAAATTTGATGATTGCAACCTTTTTTAGTTTGTGCACATAACCAAAATGTTGAAATCGTTTGAGGAAGATTTATAATTAATAAAACAACAGTATGAGGGTTCTATCGTCCTTAGTCGAAACGCTACTATATTGCTCCCATCCAGCTCTTATTGTCTTTCGCGTTAAGGAACTTTGTTCCAAAAATATTATTTTGTACTTTATAAATCTAACTCTAAAAATATTATATTCTACTATATTTATACTTCAATAATAAGATATATCTAACAGACTTGTTTGTATAAAGAGAGTTGTGTATTTGGAGGAAGTTAGGAATCGTACTCTTAATATTCTCTCCCTACCTCGCACGGGAACTAGTGTGAAGATATGTATATATATCTAATCGTTATATAGCCACGGCAATAAATCAAACAAAGGATGGACGGACCTCACAAAGTACAATAATGCCTTGTATAATTATTCGCTATTTGGTATGCGTCGGCTGCATCATTGATGGATTTTTATGATATCAAATAAGTGTCACGTGGATGTCTCTATCACGTCCTACGACAGTTACATTTGAATTATAGTGTAGTGTAATCGACTCTTGCGCATAATAATATTGTAGTGTAATGGTGGTTATTCTGTTTGCTCTAGACTAAACTAAAATTTTATGAAAAAACTCTTGCATAATAATTAATCTTATTTATAATAATTGAACCTTATTTATGAAATTTCCGACCGGCTTAAGTTACTTAAGTTTTAGCTTTGATGATGCTATAAAAAGCGAAATCGTTCGGATGCTTTAATACATTCTTTTTCCATTTTTTTGAAAAAAAATAATCGTTGGCAATTTTTACAACCTACAATCTAGCTATTCAATTTTAGTGGCAAAGCTCAAATTTAAAAAGCATTGTTTATTTTATATTTATAATGCTCTAAAATAATTATTTTAAACTGTTTCATATTATATTTGCTATATTTTTTTCCCCGTGTTATTCCGTGTCCTCTGTGTATAATAGACCAACTGCCTTCCTTCAAGTCAGCTCGTAAGCGGCGAGCATAGGTTAACTGGGTCACTACCAGCAGGACCACTGGTGGTAGAGTGCTGTGCAGCAACTCGCTCGGGTAGGGATCCAGCACCTTACCTATTCCAGCCGCCATAGTACCATTGTTGTGTTCAGGTCTGGAGAGTAGGGTAGCCGGTAGACATGCACATAAGATCTAACAGCCCGACCACAGGGCAGCGGCACACCTACAACATATAAAGTGTCTATAGGCCACGGTTGTCTCTTACCATCAGGAGACCCGAGTGCCTGTTCGCTGTCTTATATCATTAACAAAAATGTAGTATCAATGTTAAATTTTACGGTGAAATACTTAATTGGCTTAAGGTAATAAAGTTAGAGTGTGAAAAGGATAAGTTTATTCCCCTTTCGGGGGTACGAGCGTAACGAATTTTTTTTTTTATTTGATTCTAATTAAGATCCATTGTTTTGTTTATTTAATTTTCTCATATATTTTTTATTTCTTAGTGAGCAAGCATTATTTTGTAAGTGTAACATTTGAAAACCATAAATGTTTTTTAATAAATGCTAACATCATATGATGAGTACCTACTATTGATTTGCGTCTTCTTAGTCACTAAACGATGAATTGTGCCATTATATTATGTAGATTTGGAATTTTGTTTAGTGTAGGTATTTAAATAGTAGAATAACCACCAATATCAAAGTTGATTGGCCGTCAACGAGCTTTTGTATTCGTTTACAGTTTTGAAGTTATAGTAAAACAAAAATCAACAAAGAATTCACGAGTTAGCATGAATATACGAGTATTACAGCTATAATTTTTAAGGGCCATTTAAAATTAACAGAAGAATGTGAATAAAAAACTTCGACTAAAGATGTCTAATATTATAAAAAACAACTGAAAATCGCCGTTAATGTAAAGATCTATGTAATGATTGCTTCGTTACATTTTTTTTATAATCTAATGAAATCATAGATATAGCTATATCCCAAACATTGTATATTATTGTATAGTTTCATCCAAATCTGTCTAGTAGTTATTTCGTGAGAGAGTAACAAACATTGTACTCACAAACTCGCACTTATAATATTAGTAGGATAGGGGCGGACACATATCGTTAAAAATTGAATAATACACAAATTATAGTAATAACAGGAGGGCGGGGTGGGGCCGTCACTATAGACCTCAAATATGGGGCTGTCAAAACAGACCTTAAAAACTGGCCAAGTGCGACTCGGACTCGTGCACAAAGGTATCCGCCCGAATCCATAAAAACGACAAAAGAATCATCTCTGTTGAATTGGCGCAACTTTATATATTTACTTTATTCTGGTTTTTATATTTGTTGTTACAGCGGAAACAGAAATACATCTCTGAAAATTTCAACCCTCTTATTATGACTTACAAAATACAACCTAGTGACAGATAGACGGACAGCGGAGTCAGTAATAGGGTTTACGCAACCCGCAAAATCGGATAATAAATAGTTAACCGAAAGAAGCAATTAGATATGCTTTTTCTAATTGTAACCTGAGAACTGACACCAAAATACAGTTTTAGTGTATTCGTAGGCTAAGTAAGATACACTATCTAAAATTATTAACCATTAAGCGTTTATAAAGCGAAATGACAATTATTTTCAAAATTAGAATTAAAAGAATTGTGGCCAGCACTTAAGTTATAGAAAAAATTTGTTAGTCAATTAACAGTGTTGCTATAAGTAAACGAATGAAAACAGCACGGAAAAAGCATTCAAAGTATGAAATTACTTATCATTATAATATACCTGGTTCATAATAATAATTATTAAAATGATAATAATCATTTTATTCATTTTTATTATATGTGAAAGAAAATTTTCTTTGCATTGCATAGAAGTAAATTATATTATATTTGTTTCACAAAAAGGACGAGTTTATTAAACAAAAACTATTTAAATTTAAAAGCATAGAATATATTTTTTACTTTGTATTATAAAATGTAATATGAACAACTATTAGGCTACAACTATCACACTTCTAAACAGGCAGTTATCTTTTTATTAGTTCTATAAGTGACATTAAATTTATCAATATAGATATAGGATTCATAAAATTATAGATACTCCGCATATTAGACCCACGGACGAGGGTAATTGCTGGTCATATAGATAGGCGGTGGCAGCTGACGATGTAATGGAAGAGTATCGATTGGTGTAGAGCGTGAGACTTTTACGCCGAAAATTTTTCTTATTATACATTGAATACCCTCAAATGATTATGTATAAATACACAAAGCAACCTAATAATACGACTTCTAAGAGTATACTATAATCTATTCAATTAATTGTAACCCCTGATAATTAATATAATCTTAACTCCGTCTACAAAAAAGAGTTATTTTCGCTTTTGCTAAGGACTTAAATCTGCTATATATAAATTATAATAAGATAATATGATGTAATATGGTTCACGAAATGTTCGCAATGCTTCACGAAATTTCTATGTTTTTGTTATCTATACATACACACTTTTGAAGATAATTTTCGATAAATAATCAAAAAGTCCTTTTAAATTGATATTATGCAATTTCTTTGGTCCTCGTTGAATAACTATAAAGTGTCTTTCAATAAAAATACTATAAAATGCCTTTTAATTTGAAACTCAGTTTATTGTAATTTTGTTCTGCGTTAGTGCCGTGATGATTTAAAGCAGAATAATTTCATTATTGTTAACCGACAAACCGTAACGTGCGTGCAATAATGTCTTTTACGTTGAAACATTGTATTATTAAAATGAACCTGTCACCTGCGCAATCTCGCATTCTATTAACCTATACTCTAAGCTATTTGTTTCCAACGTTTTATATTTTTCATGTTTCGCATTTTAATGGTAGTCTACAGTACAAACATACATATGACGTGGTAATAATAGTTGTTCAAAGATTCAAAGTAATTGGTGTGGGAGAACTGAATTCTTTTATATGTAAATATTATTCTCTCTGATTAACCACCAGTAATTATTGATTGTATGAAACAAGTGTATTTGACTTGAAGGCGGTTGCACCGGACCGGTTTTCACGGTTTCATACACAAAGGGTAATAACGCAACTCTATTACTAAGACTTCTGTCCGTCTGTCTGTTAACAAACTGTATCTCATGAACCGTGTTAGCAAGTTTCACAGATTATGTATTTTTGTTGCCGCTATAACAAAAAATACTAGAATAAAGTAAACATTTAACGTACATTTAATCGAACAATGAACGATCCGACCCAACTAATAGATGTCGCTATGCATATCAGTTCGGTGGCGGTAGAAAAAACGAATAGTCGCTCCATATATTCTTGGAGTGTATAGTTACATATTTGCTTCAAAATCAACCGTAGATCAGACAGGCCGAAAAATACGATACGGAACCTGGCATGCGCAAGCGTGACTTATACTGGATCTTCCGTATAGAATAGACCAACTGCCTTCCTACCAGGCAGCTCGTAAAAGGCGAGTATAGGTTAACTGGGTCGCTACCAACATGACCACTGGTGGTAGAGTGCTATGCAGCAACTCGCCCGGGTAGAGATCCACAGCCTTACTTAGTCCTGCCGCCATAAAGAGATTGTCGTATTCCGGTCCGGAGGTTAGGGTAGCCGGTAAACTTGCACATAAGGTCTAACAGCCCGACCACAGGGCAGCGGCGCACCTACAACATCTATGGT
>DVZL01004406.1:0-12952 GCA_018236625.1 Lasaia peninsularis | reverse complement strand
CGAGTCCAACTCGCACTTGACGGATTTTTTAAATTCTATATCTGGTATCTATTTAAGTAAATATGTAACAATATCGTTAAGAGACACCCATAACACAAGCGTATAAAGTGCTTACTATGGGGTCAGATGAATTTGTGTAATTTATCCAGAGATATTTATCGTATACTAGCTTTTCGCCCGCGGCTTTGCCCGCGTGAATTATTTCAATAAGACAGACAACTTTTAAAGAGCAGACATTTTTCCGACTTATAATACTTATAGCGTAAAACATACCCCCTTTTTAATGTAGTCGGTTAAGAAGTAGCCTATGTCCTTCCTCAAGGTCAACTCTATCTCTGTACTAAATTTCATCAAAATTGGTTCAGTGGCTTAGGCGCGAAAGTGTAAAAGACAGACAGAGTTACTTTTACATTTATAATATTAGTACGGATTCTGTATTACTAAGAATACATCATATTCTAAATCCTTTACCATAACTGCGATTCGTCTGTGGAATGTTCTTCCTGTTTGTGGTGGTGTGAGTTATCTCTGCATAAATACTTTCTACTTGCACTCACTTGTACTATTCCACAATATTTTTTTTTATTTTTAGTATCACATTACACTATAGCCAACCGGTTTCACTTTTTACAGCATCATCAAACATCTGTGATACATATACAGATGAAACTCGAGACAAATAAATTAATTTTACATAATATCGTTCAGTGTCAGTCGATTACTAAAGGTACATAAATAAAAATGTCAAACAAAAACAAATCACAACGTAGGGATACCAATTGCCAATTATTCTCGCCTAAAGTGGGGACTATTGTTTTTCATATCATGTTACGTACATAGCTGCAATGGATATCGCTTATGCATAGTAACGGCCCTCGGCACGTAAAACTCTACGATTTCGACATCATCGCGTAAACTGATTACTCTGGACAACGTGAGTTAACACTTAGATTCCTCACTTCGGCTAGGTCGTTAGGTTTAGAATTAATTATACATTTTTATTGTAATAATTTTATAGTAATTAAAATATAGTTTTAAATTTTAATTTAGTTTTTTTCGGTTCTCCGGCTGTGACTTATGTAATTATTCTATGTTTATTTAGCTTATTTTTTTGTATATTTATGTATTATTCGTTATATTATAAGATACATCTATATCTTGGTGGTCTTTTGCATTTAGCCTACGATATAAACCTCATTATGTGACGGGTGGCCGTTGTCATATCGGACACAAGTCTAATCTTAGACAAAGGTATGTTTATGAGATAAATTGAAAAAACTGATAAAAATAAGTTACCCTACGCGGATATGAACCCGGGAATCGCGCGTCAAATACGTACACAGAGTCTACTCGACCGCAGGGGCGATATAATTAATACATCAATCAAACCAGAAATTACCAACAACTGAATTGTTCTCGAAAAATCCAGTTTACAAAGAAAAAGCAATTAGTGTTGGCGAAGCAAGTTTTGTACAATTTATCTTAAAGTTATTTTAAATACCCAAAAAAATATTAATTTCAACAAAATATACGAAGGAATTCTCCCGAGACACCCTAGCTTCTTATTTCGTTTATTTTTCCTTTATATTTAAAATAGAAGAGGAATATGATGTAAAAAACCGGCCAAGTGCGAGTGGAACTCGCACAGGAAGGGTTCCGTACAAATACACTTACAAATATGCGTACTTACAAATAAATAAAATTTGAGTGTCTGTATGTAATATTAAAACAAACGCTTTTAATAAAAAAAAATTTTTAGAACTTTTGTCTGTCTGTTATCTGTCGGTATATCTATTTGTACCTGCTAATCTCTGAAATGCCTGGACCGATTTTAACGAGACAGACAGCAGATGAAATAAGGAATAGCTTAGGCTACTTTAATGTTAGAATTTTATTTTAGTTAATGTATAAAATAACATGATAAAATAAAAACGCGGACATACAAAATAACATAATTACATTAAAAACTTAAAAAATGTTGTATGGGAGCAACCTTGATATTATACATAATATATTTTTCTGTTTTTAGTATTTGTTGTTATCTCAGCAACAGAAATATAATATCATCCGTTAAAATTTCAACTATCTAGATATTACGGTCCATGAGATACAGCCTGGTGACAGACAGACAGACAGACAAACATCGAAGTCTTAGTAATAGAGTTTCCATTTTTCCCTCAACGGACGGAACCTTGAAATTAATAAAATATTCTATATTTTTATTCAAAATTAAATACTTAGCGAAATGCCACTGTTTAAGCTAAGGTGAGAATGTTGAAAATTTATTTAGTATTTTAGATTAGATCACATTAAAATTGTTTATTACATTTTAGCCTAGGCGTTGCCCGAGGCTTCACTCATTTGTTTAGACCGTTTCACTTGATAGTATTAAATTGCATAATAGCCGGTAAAAAAGTAGCCTCAAGGTCTACTCTATCTCTGTAAAAAATGTCATCAGAATCGGTTCAGTGGTTTAGGCGTGAAAGCGTAACAGACAGACAGACAGAGTTACTTTCGCATTTATAATATTAGTACGGATATTTAAAATCCAGATAATTATTACACAGGCTATATTTCCACTGGAGCGAAGCCAGGGCGGGCCGCTAGTATTATATTTAGAATTTAATATCTAATATTTATTTTATCTTTTCAAATTCTCTATTTCTAAAAAAATTGTACGAAGGCGAACTATCTGTCTGTTTGTTTCTGCAAGTTTTTGAAACGGTTGGATCGATTTTCACGGGACTTTCACAGGCAGGCAGCTGTTGGAAATAGAAGTAGCTAAGGCTACTTTAATTTTAGTAGATACATACGCGGACGAAGTTGACACTTCGTCCGCGATTAATAACAGTTGGCGCAGCTGGTTTATATAATATAAAATACAAGATTATACAACATTAAATATTTATGTTCAGTCCCTAGTACTTTTGAAGTAAGAATCATTTTTTCTTTCCAACTCGGTAAGTGTACATCGAAACTTTTTAGTTTTTACTTACTTTTGGTACAAACTTTTGAAAGCTTCTCCCACCTATAAATTATTCAGCATTCGTTAGACTCTCGCGAATATTTTTTGTGAAAAAATGTTTCTGCTGTAACCACATCGAAACATTGAATTATAGATTTTTATTATTTCCCAATATAATATATTTTTATTTTTTCCTTAATATTGTTTCTATATTTACTCTCGCTTTGGATAAACCTAGTAATATACACAGTGCTTATGTTCAATGCGACCAAGTCCACAGTGAACATGACTAAAACACGGAATTAACAGAAGTAGACGTGAAATTCTGCGACCAGTGAATACCCCGGAATATCAAGTTCAGATGGTCTGGTAGAAAAATATGCTGTATCTAAGAGTTACACATGTAAAATGCGAATGTTTTAATATCAATGTGTGTGTCGTGTAATTTGTATAAATAAGGAATACATTTCTCAATAAATTAGATTAAAACTTTGGTTCTTGTCTCATTTACATCCTCTCAAAGCGGCGAAGACACGTTCAAGCCCTTAATTGGTCAAGTGAGTCTGCTACAGCTTTGAGGAAATCACCACCTCTTTACCACCTATCCTTCCCATAGGGTTCCGTCTGTTACCTTAGGTACTGTGATACAGATATTCCGTACTATTTATACATATAAGTATATATTACCATTCACCTCCGTGTTAGGGCTAGGGCTGTTAGCAATTCAAGTTCTTGGGGATGTAGGGTGACAGGGGGTTAGTTTTGCAAGTTCACCCCGACATCGGATTATTCCCGTACCGTTTTACCAGTACGTTTAGACACTGAAGCTCTCCATAAGACAATACTATTTACAAACAAGACTAGTAGAGACACCCGACCATACCTGGGTGACGATTCATTGTGGACGTTACAGCCCCTTTAGTTGTTCACACATTCGCTTCACACAAAAACCCTTGTTGAGTAAGGACAGATTTTCTTGTAGCTTCTTCCACATTCATTCCCACCTTCATACAAACAGACTTGATTCTGAGACTCAATTTAATAATTCCCTTATTTAATACATGAGCTATTTCGTCTTGGAATGTCAACCTGGGTATGCTCATGTAAATATCTTTGTATATCAATTCAACAATTGTATTTTTTATGATACTGGAAGGCAAACAGGCATATGGATTACCATTAGGTAAGAAATACACATCGCCTATAGACACCAACGGTGGAAATGGTGCGTTGCCAACCTGAGGCTGGAAGTCTCTTGCGTGAGTAAGTTTATTGGCTACCCTATCCTCCGATCATGACAATGGCAAGCACTGACGTTATTGTTGTAGGAATAGGTAAGACGGTGATACCAATCCGAGTGAGTCGTTACAAGACTCTACCACCTAGTCAATGTCACGGTGTTGGTGACAATAGACCCTGTGCTCGCCTCTTACGAGCTGCCTGTAACGTGTAGTACGTAGTCAAATACGATTGACAGTTCCGGAGAGATATTCATTTAACCAAACACATTATCTAAGTAATATTAAAGTCCTATAAAATGTATTTGAGGTTTTCATTTCTGTTTATGGAATAAAATTATTTAATCTGCTTTTTGAAGTAATAAACGAGCAAAAAAACATTTTTTTTATTTATATCTTTGTACTTTTCCACAAAAATAATTTTGTATATTTATATAAAATACTAGCTGAGACCAAGATTTCGTGCGAATTAGAATTTAATTATTAAAAGTAGCCTTCGTTACTTCTTATCAGCTATATGCCAGTAAAGGTCCCGTTAAAATCGGCCCAGTCGTTACAGAGATTAACCGAAACAGATAGATAGACAAACACTGTAATTTTAATTTAATGTAATGTTAATTTAATACATGTGCCTACACAATATGTATTTAGTAAAAACGGTTATTTTAATAGTTATTACAAACAGACACTCCAATTACATTGGCATACAATGAAGTTCCACTAACTGCTGTTGATATCTATACAAATAAATAAAAATGGAGTGTCAGTATGTAAAATTAAAATATAATAACAAAATAATATTTTTAGAACTTTTGTCTGTCCGGCTGTCTGTCTATTTGTACCTGCTAATCTCTGAAATGGCTTGATCGATTTTGACCAGAATTTTACTGGCAGACAGCTAATGTAATAAGGAAAAACTGAGGCTACTTTTATTTTAGAATTCTAGTTTAAAAATATATAAAATAAAATAATTAAATATAAACGTGGACGAAGTCGCGGGCACTGCTAGTTATAGAATATAAGAAAGTGTACCTTTTAATTTTGATATTATCCATGTTCGCACGTCCTTTTCCTAGTTATTCAGCCGATGGTTTGATCTGGTTAAAATGTTAGCGGGAGCCGCCGTCACGGTGGCTGCCGCTAGCATCCTGGCTGACGAGGATATTGTGGTAACAGGAAGCCTTATATAATTGCCACCTCCGGTTTTCAGTATTATGACGATCAAGGTGACTTTTCATAACTGATGTAACTTCATTTAAAACGGGTTTTTAACTTGTTAATATTTTTTTCAGGATTAACTTAGTCATTGAGGTTTAATTTGACACCATCTAGTGCATTTGTATTGAAAAAACGGACCAGTCAAACAGGTAACACTCGCCTAACACCTTCGACTATCCAATAGTCTCGGATTCGATTCCCAACGGTACATTTGAGTGTTGAACATAGACATTTATAAGTCTGGGTAGTTTTTTGTATCTATATAAGTTAATTATATCTATATATTTATATCGTTTACCGACACCCATATCATAAACAAATAATTTGCTTACTTTGGGGTTAGATCAATTTGTGTCTATCTAGAGACGTTTATTTATAATTCTTAATTAACAATGCGACGAGTTATCACGCTTCTATACAAATGAATAATTTCCCTATTCGTAAAATTCAAATGACAAATTTTATTCAATATTATAGGCAGGTGGTTCTTATTACAAGACAAAAGTTATTATTTTATAAATTTGTATATACATTATATAAATAGCTCATATTACAACTATACCAATTTTGATAAAAGTATTCAATATTTTCCATTAAGTACCTATTTTTATTACGACACATTAATATATGGCATAGGATCACATTGGCAATGCTATTGTAGCTTTGTTTGGTTTCTACAGGAGACATGTAGAATTGCCCATCAGAAATGTGTTTGTTTATTTATCTTTTATCCCAACTTTTTAAATCATAATCATTTTGGTAATGAATCTGCAATTTCAATCTTAATGTTGAAAATAGCGACATCTATCGTAAGAGCACAAAACTATTTTAGTTCTCAAATAGCTAGGGAGTACGCAACTTGATTTCATCGACCCATACTAGTAGTAACAAGTATATTCGATAGATGTCTCAGAAACTTTCATGTGAAGTTCCAACTTAAAAAATAATATCTTTGGGTTTGATCATTGGGATGAATTGATAAAAATAAAAAACTGATTTTAATAGTTATAAAAAACTGACTATCAACCTATAGGAATGATATGCCCAAACACTCTTAACAACGACCTGTCCCGAATTTTAACTGCCTATTGCTACCTCTACACTCTAAACTGGAAAACGTCGAAATAAACCAGTTGTAAAAGAGAGATAGTCGGCCCTATCAGATGTTTAAGGATACATAGGACAGTAATCTTCAAATATAAACCTTTAGCTTCATGGCCCAAGCGTTCGAATAGTAGTAGTTATTTATAAACATTTAAGAAAGGTTATGTTATTATCATTGACCCTTTTTGAAATAAAATGAAATGAAATTTATTTATTTGCCGAATATGTGTGTTAAAAGTTGTTATAAAATAAAAGTTTTTAATTATTCCAACATATTTACAACAATAATTATTATTATCTTATTATCTATAAACATAATAAACATTAACACATAACAAACAACCTTAAAATGAGTATATCATTCTACCATTGAGGTTACAACAATAATAGTATTTTTTGCGACAGAGTTATACTTACATAATATGCAACCACGATTAGTCGACAATATTAGGTACAAGTGGCAAGCCATATGCGGCAACATTATATTCTTAAATAAATTAAAAAACTCATAAGAAAAAAATCGAAAATCGAATCAGGGATCTCGAGCGTCAAATAGCGAAATTTGGGCGTAACGATGTTTTAAATTAAGAATAGCCTTTATTTGACCCATTTAATCTTATTTGGCATACCTATCAGGGACAAAGAGACTATGGAGAATGGGTACATCCTCCTACTACATACTATAGGTACTATTGACCTAACACAAAAAATCATTAATAATGGATAAAGTTGGGTAATACATCAAAAGCGGCCCCGCCTTACTGCACTACATCGACAATTACCACATATCTTAGAGTATACGTCACATAGAGCCCGTGCGTACGTTGCGAGTAAATTGTGGACTTTACCTGATCGAGTCGCATTAGACTACTGTTATTGTGGTATTATTATTTTTTTTAAGTAAAGCCCGGATCAAGACGTGACCAAGGCCGGGAAAAGATTTTGAATATTATAGTTACTTGTACGTACATTAATTTGTTATTGAAACTGTACCAGATTTTCGAGTATATTTTTACCTATCCGATGAAAAACGACGCCCTAATTTTAATTGAATTGAAAAATTTTTGTACTTTATTGTTTTTCAATTGGGCTAGTTTTTGTGACTTATGAAATGAAGTGAAATGAAAGAAAATAATTGAAATGAAAATGATTTATTTGCCGAAATTGTATGTTAAAAGTTGTTCCAAAACAAAAGTTTTTAAACCTTCAACAATATCGTTATAGAGCATACATACGGTAGACTATACGGCCTCGCGTACGCGTGTCTCTCTAATAATATGTTTGCACTCCATAATAAGTTAAACTCCAAGCCGCCGCCGCAGTGTAGTCCTACAATTACCTCAGCCCTATAAATCAGTCTGTATCGGTTGTGATACAATTTATTACAACCAATACTACTTTATAATTGCATTAAACTATTTTAATTGACATTATATCGCTTAATATTTGTACTTTCTTCATCTGTGGAGCGATTATTTCTTAGGGTTCCGTATACAAAGGGTGAAAACGGGACCCAATTGCTTGACTCTCGACTGACCGATGAAAATACACACAGAACAAAAGTAAAATTATCATTTCTTAAACTCCCGCCAAAATCAGTATTATAGTGCGACTCGATCAAACATCAAGCAAGACACACACAAAACCGAAGCATCTTCAGGGAAACCAGTCCACCATCAAGCAGCGACCATAAAGATAAAGAGTATAAGTAAACCAAAGGTTCTCAAACTTATTGTATCTAATGCCCACTTCGAAAATCAGTAATTTTGTAGCGCCCCCTATTTATTCTTCGTCTTAAAAAACTAAATAAAATTCAGCCACTTTCGGAAAGACTGATATAAACTATAATACTTAATGTTTTGCATTTTATTACGATAACTTTGATTAAGTACATATTTCCGGCACACCTCGCAAACGGTTGCTTATAAAACAGTTTTCTCTTCGAATATAGAAATAGTATTAAACATAATTACTTTGTGGAAATCCACATTGAAATTCGAAATAATGTTCGAACTTTGAACTAGGTTAAATAATTAGTTATACTTGGACCTTGGATCTCGGAAAGAGATTCTGCCTATGAATGTGAACACTCCCAAAATGGCAATATAAGACCATAGGTCTATCTACTGTCCTGACCTTAATGACTGGTGTCGAATGTAAGCCTAATATTCAGAGTTAAGAACCAGAATAATTACATGATTTATAATTAAACAGTGGCAACCTAACTAACAAAAATGTAGGTAGTCAATAATTTTTTTGCAAACTACTACCAAATTCTTATGTTAGTGGCGGGAGTTTGCAAAATAATATTTTTTTTGTATAATTTTTTTTCGTTCAATTTCCGAAGGTCAACGAACGACATATTAAAAAAACCCGTCAAGTGGGAGTCGGACTCGCGAACGAAGGGGTCCGTACTATTACCTACAAAAACAGCAAGAAAAACAAGTTTGTTGTTCTATTTGTTATTAACTTATTAAAGCGACAACAGAAATACATCATCTTTGAAAATTTCCACTGTCTAGCTATCACGGTTCATGAGATTCAGCCTGGCGACGGACAAACAGACAGCAGATTCTTAGTAATAGAGTTCCCCTTTGAATACGAAACCCTTCGTGCGCAAGTCCTACTCCCATTTGGCCGGTTTTTTTATACGTTGTCCAGCTTAGAAAGAGTTAGAAATACTAAACATTCGGGACAAGGCGTTGTTAAAAGTGTAATTTCCAGGTATTACTTTTCATTGTTATTATTGTTATATAAAGTTTGGATAAGTAAGCATGACAATGAGCAGTGTTTATTGTTCGCCATCGCCACTGATATCGGTTTGGGGGGGTGCCAAATGAGGCGATCGACACAATCGGCCATTACACCACCGTCTGCGAATCTGAATGTGGAAATGTAGTTTCAATCAATATCAAAATTAAACGTATTTACATATGGGATTGTCGCGCCGCCATTTTGTTTTTAGGCGATATCAAGTAGGCATGAGTTTTTGACATTTAGTATTTCATGATTAGCAAGAAAGTGATGATAATAAATGCATTTTTATCTATATTATTTTGATGATGATGAACCACATCCTCAATTGCCTAAGGAAATACTATTAACAAAAATGTCTGATTAAATAAATAAACAAGAATAAAATAATTACTTTGCAAACGAAGCATCTTCAGGAGGACTAGACTTCGACATTGTAGAACTAGTGAATACTAGACTACTAGACTAAACGTAGGACGCTGAGAGTAAATGTTGCTTGATTGAGTCACACTATCCGTAGATTTTGGCGGGAGTTTGAAAATTGATAATTTTATTTTTGTTTAAATTGCCGCAAAATCAAAATCCGTGATAATACATTTATCTTGAAATGAAGGGATTCATTTCAAGATAAGTATATTATCACGGTTTTGTTTTTCGTTATATATTTTTATTTGTAAAAGAGCGAAAAATATCAAACATTTGTAAGCCATTAATAAAAAAATATAACGCCCATATCCCTGAAATGTTAGGCAGAGGTAAAGACATGCAACCACTATTAGCCGTATATATTAGATCCAGGACAAGTGCCAAATTGAAAAACTTATCGAGTGTCAAAGTCTGACACCAAATCCCCTCGAACGTAGAGGCGGTAAATAATTCATATAAATAAATAAAATTGGAGTATCTATGTGTAATATGAAAGTAACCGCTTTCTTCTAAATGCATGTGTATGTTTACAAGGTACAAAAGTACAAGGTACTAAAATAGTATTTTTTAGTTTTTTTTCCGTCTGTCTGTCTGTACCCGCTCAAAATCGGTCAAAATCTCCGATTTGTGTTTATATTGGAAATGTTAGCTACCGATTAACACCGTCGCCTTTAAAAACTTTTAAGCCTTGTAGTGTATGTTTTATAATAAAAACGGTCAAGTGCGAGTCGGACTCGCGCACTCGCTACGGAACCCCGTACCATAATATATAAAAATGGTAAAGAAAATCACGTTTGTTATATGGAAGCACTCTTTATGTAATTATTAATGTATTATATTTATATATTGTAAATTTGTTATCATAGCGACAACATAAATACATCATTGGTGAAAGTTTCAGCGTTTTTTGACAGACAGATAGAGTCTCAGTAATAGGGTCCTTTTTTACCCTTCGGTTACGGAACCCTTAAAACAAGATCTGTACGCAGATAATCTGTTTTTCTGAACAAACATTGTGATTACAGTTATTCCACTCATTAAGCTAATTAAAATACTTAAAATAAGTAATCAGTTCAGTGTATCCCGCGGGTGAATTGTCAACTTAAGTGTAGGGTGGGTAATCTCGGCTATCTCTCAGACTCATTAGCCGGGCTACAGATAAAACTACCGGTCACTTTGTAAGGAGACAGATACATACGTACCACCACCTTAAAATGTTCAAAGAATATTTAAATCTCACAGACGTACCACTTTTTATCTTGATGTTTACTTACTTTGAATTTTGACATGAATTACTTCGTCGTAGCATATTCGCGGTTGATATTGGGCTTGGATACTTAAACTAACAAAAATTTTAAAGAGATTTTACACCGGGTCAAGTTCTAATACACACATAATGGTTTCCTCACAATATTTTCTCTCTACGTACGAGAACTCAGAAAATGAATACGAGATAGAAAAAAACATTGGAAAATGGCGGGGGTTCGAACCTGGACTACCAGATGGAAGTCCGAATCGCTAAGATTTAATATTATTTGATATATGACAGATTAAAAATCTATACAAAAAATGAAATCAGAGTGTCTGTATGTACGAGTAATATTAAAATAATCGCTTTTTACCAAATGGATATGTATGTTTACAAGGTACGACAGACAAAAATTAAAGAAAATATGGTTTACCTATACCAAAAACATATTTTTTTTAATTTTTGTCTGTCTGTCTGTGTATTTGTGCTTGCTAATCTCTGAAACAGCTGGACTGATTTCGAAGCGACTTTCACTGACAGACAGCTAATGAAATAAGAAATGCTTTAGAATTTTATTTTAGAAATGTATAAAATAAAATAATAAAAAGAAAACACGGAAGAAGTCGCGGGCACAGCTAGTATTATTTATAATCCTAGTACTTATAAAAAGCAAAGTCACTATATGTTTGTTAATTAAAATAGCCCCAATAACAGTAAATCATTTGACGTTAACGTTTCCAAATGTATATTACTATTTGCAGACTATTTCCAAACCACTTAGTGAACACGCAATCCTATAAATCTAAATAATGCAACATTCAGTACAATATTTTTATTTGTCTATAACAACTAAGCAAGTAACGAATAGTCTTAGATCCTAGTTCCCAATGATTTGTTATTTTTAACCCGCCTAAATTTCAATACGGAGTACAAATTTGATTTATGGACCGTTTGGAAGTAAAAGAGAAACTAATTAAATAACATATTAGTTGAGTCTATTTTGAGCTGTATTATAGTGAAACTAGCCGAGCCCACTGCTTTGTTCACGTTTAAATTTAATTAAATAAAAGTATTCTATGTTACTCAGTATCACATCAGCAAAATCAGCCGTTCTAAAGAATAGCCGAAACAGACAGACAGACAGATTTTTTTTTATTATGTAGGTATATACGTATTTAGTACAGTGGTTATTTTAATTCAAACAGACACTTCAATTTTTTTATTTATATAGTTCATAAAAAAATCGCAAGTTTTTTAATGTGTAATAAAATGTAAGGATAGCTAAATAAACTTTGTTAGTCTTTGGCGCGTCTTAAGTCCAGTGTAACGAATGTCCTGAGATCAGTCAGCGTAAGATAAGATGTCCTCGTTACCCAGCTGTCGCCGGTCCGGGAGCCGATTACACGGATTAACCCGGACCGGGCCGTGTCCGAAAGCTAATGCCACCGGTTTATTGATGTCTGCATTATTGTTACTGTCGCATTCGGATAAGTTCTCCTGCGGACATTTGAATCTGGAATTCAGGAATAGTTAATTGAAAGATTTTGTCGTCTCTATCGCTTACATTTGCTATTTTACGACTTTCCAAATTCCGTCATTTTATTATACCTTTAGATATATCTTACACGTTAATATTTAAAATAAAAAAAATAAAAAAGAAGAAGTAAGTTTGACACCACACTTTGACAAAGTCACACAAGAGTTTTGGCGGGATCGAGGAAAAATATATAATTATTAGTTAAATCATACCACATGTTTTTTATAGTAGCGCACTCGTTAATCTTCGTGTATATTAAAAGTTAGATAGCAAAATAAACTATGATAAATAAGTAAAGTAATTAAAGTTAAAACATAGCTTTTTCGGTATTTATTATTAAAAAAAATATTAAACCGTTTTAAATAGAAGGTGATTGTCTATACTTCTATACTAATATTATAAAGAGGAAACCTTTGTATTTTTGTATTTTTGTATGTTTGTATTGAATAGGCTCAAAAACT
>DVZL01004405.1:0-12952 GCA_018236625.1 Lasaia peninsularis | reverse complement strand
AACAGTCAACAGCAATAACAGGATAACAGGATGAGTAAGAATTCAATAATTTCGTTATCTGTTGTGCATGGATAACACGTTATTATAACCTGTTATTGTAATAACGACCATCTCTAAGCACCCACCTGCAGGTTGTCGGCGGGCGCGCACGGCGGGCGGCGGCAGCGGCGCGCGCGCGTCTGCGAGCCGGCGCCGCACGACGCCGAGCACCGCGACCACCGCGACCACGACGACCACACACCACCACCACTCTCCCACTGCATTACGTACAACATTTAAAGATACGCCATAATACATTGTTCCCCGATTAGTTAATCTTGCGTCATATTTCAAAATTCTTCTAGAGTATCTGAATAATCTAAAATCTCTATTAAATCTGAAAATATTAGTTGTCCTAGATTCCGAAGACTTTTTTTTATATTTTTGGCATTTCACATTGAATCACTGAATATATTTTAAGTGTTTGTATACGATAATTACAGGAACGATAAGTAATTGGTCGAGGATAGAATAGGCTTGCGAATATTGGTACGCTACCTATTAGAGGTACGCATAATCATTAAAAGTCGCAAAATTGTTTTACTATCTAGTTAAGGCACAAGTGCTTGTTGCATTTAGATCATCGTCTTATGGTTCTAATGAAGTTCTAAGTTTTTGAAATTATTTTACTGATAAGGACACGTCCTATAAACTATAGAGCTAGCAAATGAGAAAAACATTATACATTTACATTACATTATACATTATACACTGTTTGTGGGACATTGCAATTTTTTGTTTCTTTACGTTACAGTAAAATTAAGAATATCACTAATGTTTATTACAATGATAATACCGCACCTCACACGCTGGCATGTGACATTTTCGTGTATCCTGAGCAGATCCTTTACAAGCACTCTCATCCAAAATCACATTGTTTGGTAAATTTGTTTTATCTAAAACCGAAATAAAAATTTAAATTTCGCACTGAATCACAATATATTTTTTGTTACAGAAAATGAGATTGCAGACATATCTTATTGACTTGCTGTTTAAGTGTGTTTATTAATTATTTATATTAATTTCGTCTGGAAATTGTTAATATTTTTTTAATTATTATTATATTGTTTGGCTGCGTAAATGTGCCTCACCGACAGTGGCAGTGTCGTGTATGTATTGGCAGCGGCGCGCGCGCGCCTGGTGCCCGAGGCCGCAGGTCACATTGCAGTAGCCCCACGGGGACCACTCGCTCCACTTGCCCGGCACTGCACATAAATACATACAAGAAATTGCATTAAGACTCTAATAAATAAATAATGTTCACTCTATCTGAAAAAAGACAGTAAAGTTTTGTTTTATTCAACCCCAACGAGAATTATTTTTTCATTTAATTCATTCACTCGTATTGTTGGTGAGTGTTATATAGTCTATAGTTACTATAGTCATCACACAAATGGTCTTACAAGTGAATGAATTTTCATATCAAAAGCTTTATAGCTTGATAACATCTTTGGGTAACGTAGGGGACAACTGGAAAATATAGTAAACGCTGTGGTTTCAGCGAAGATCCCGTACTCATTTCGTAGCATTGGCGGAAAATGTATGTTCTATGAAGACAAATTTTATATATATATTTTACACGTGTAGTTCTCTGACTTATTTAAAATTTAATAAGTTATCGGCTTATTTTATATTTGCTGACGAAAAATCACATTTGTGCACCAGAGAGGCAATAACTCAATAAGATAAATTGGTGTCGTATGGTCGTCGCGTATTCTACGAGCGTCAAATCAACAAGCGCACAAACGTATGTTCATAAGAGTGAGCTTATCAAAAAAACGCAACTTGAATGGGTAAAACGCATCCAAATATGAGAGAAACCTTTGACGTTGACGTCGTACTTCCGCTGCGCGAGCCCAGCGTTGTTCTGGGCCACGCAGGAGTACCGCCCGGCGTGCGGCGGCCGCACCGCCCACAGCGCCAGCACGCTGCCGCCCGACACGCGCGACACGCTGCCCGCGCTCTCCGACAGCTGCTGGATATCCTACGACCAGTGTTATGGTGGAATGCGACAAGAGCCCTACCAAAACGAAGATTCTCAAAACTCTTGCCCTCGTAGTATCGTAGGAATCGTCTTTATAGCGCCCTGGTCAAGGGTTCGTTTAAAGCTTGTAGGGATTTAGGCAAAGGCGATAATTTTTTTGAAATTATCTTTACAATATTTACAATAAATACTTAATAATAAAAAATAAAAATAATTAGATGCCAAATAGAGCTCGAGATGTTGAACTCCAATCGAAACACTTAAACTACAAACAACGATTTTAGGATGCCAATAATACTCGTAATTGTTTGCGTTAAGGCTTCATTACTATGTCTTGTGCTACTCCTCTACTTGCACGGAATGTCTGCAATTTTTTATCAAATCGTCGATATATGTAATGGCCGCTATTACAGTCACTCGAGACTATTGATGCAACGGCAGTTAGTCTTTACTTTGATCTTTCAATTGCCCCTTATTAAGCCAACAAATAAAACAAGCTACCAATATATCACACGAGTTCTTTTGCAGATTTCTTAGGCAAGACACAATCTCGCCGAAAGACACAAGTAGTTTATATACCTACATACTGAGAGACCCTTAGTCGATTAAGAAGACTACCTGCAATACATCATAATATGTGGTGTATATAACAAATAAAGCTGTTTCGTAGATTTGATAAATTTTAAAAAGCATCATAAAGATATCTAGCCTGACAAATTACTAGAGGCTATTGCTCAATTGGTGACCAAATATTTAAGAAATTTAATGCGTCAATATTTCAACTTAAGGATGCTATCATCCAGGAGACCCTCAGATT
The DNA here is from genome assembly GCA_018236625.1 of Lasaia peninsularis. Classification (NCBI taxonomy): domain Eukaryota; kingdom Metazoa; phylum Arthropoda; class Insecta; order Lepidoptera; family Riodinidae; genus Lasaia; species Lasaia peninsularis. The sequence goes on along the minus strand of DVZL01004405.1, from coordinate 10,112 downwards.
AACGTGAAAAAGCTTTACCTACCTTTAGCCAAGTGATCTTCGGCGCCGGATATCCGTCGGCCTCACATTTCAATACGACACTTCGTCCCAATGCTACCTCATGAGTCTCCACATCGTTGTCGCCAATGCTGCCAATTATCGTAGGGGGTTTTTCTATTGTGACGTCGAATATCAGCTCAGTAGTGCCAACCTTGTTAGTCATTATACAAGAGTAGTTTCCACTGTCTGAAGTTTGAGTTTTTGTGATGAGCTGGAATGATATTTATATAAACAGATAGTGTTAACCTACTTTCGAATTAGTAATTAAATTTTCCTAACGCCATTACGATCAGTTGTAGTGTTTTAGTTTGGATCGTACGATCGCTGATAAGCTAATTGAAACAAAAGGCTTAAGGTTTCAGCCTCAGGTAGTTAGCGCCGCAACAGCGAACACCATTTCATTTCATTATTTCAGATGTTGTGTATTTCTTACCTATAAGAAATCCGCTCACTGTTAACCTATATTATAATATAGAATATGTCTGTCTATATATAGAATTTATAATATAATGTGTCTGTCAAAAGCGACCGTGTCTAAATTATTATGCTTTTTTCCTAACAGTTTGAAATCATCTATAACTAAACTTACTTAAATAAAATATTATAATTAAAAATGTATATGTGAATGAATCGGTCAGCATAAAAACTGGGGAACGGTTCTATCGTTCCAGATTTTTTTTACTTTTTCTAATGTTTAGTATAGTTAAATTATTTATTCTGCTGAATTTGAGAAAGTGAAATAAGTATTATATATTATAAGGACGTAATACATTTAAATTGTTTTTTTTTTGGCGTTTATAGAAGATTCAGTTCGTACTTTTTACTGGTCATATGTTGCGCAAGCTACATTAGAAGTAGGTAAAATCTCTTTGGAGAATTCCTCACTGGTACAGATCATAATATATCATATCGGTAATATTCACCATTGTATAATTGTCGTTGAGTAACATGATCCGCTTGGAGTCGGCCAGCTCGGTGTAGGGCAGCCGCAGCCAGCGCACGTAGGGCGCCGGGGAGCCCTCCGCAGGACACGTCAGGTTCAGCTGCCCTCCCACCACCGACCTCATCTGTCTCCAGCTATCCTTCGGGGATGGCGGGGCCACTGACGAGTGGTACAATACATTCACAAATAATATCTTACTCTGGACAAATCTGATTGGTATACTCCAAGGAAAGCTAATTCTACCTACCGTATAGAAACTTGGTAGTACTGTATCAAATCATCCGATTTGGCATCATCGCTTACTTATCTTACCGTTATGACATCAGTGGTCGCTATTGTATTAAAATTTTTCTGCAAAAATTTAGCGCACTTTTGCCCGCATACCATTATTATCATTTTACGCGATATGTTTTCTTACTACCATCCATCTGGCTATTAGTGTTGTTATGTTATTAAATGATTAAAACATAGAGTAGTTGACAGAATTGTTAAAATAGAAAAAAAAACATGTCAACTCACCCAAAACGTCCACCAAATAAATGGAACTTGCTTCACCAATAGAATTTCTTGCTACACAAGTATAATTGCCAGTATGATCCACTTTAGCGCTGTTTGTCGCTAAAACTTCACCAAAATCGGTAGAAGTCATGCTATCATCGTACAATCGTAATGGTAAACCATCCTTGAACCAGTACACCTCAGGGAGTGGGTTCCCGTACGGATGGCAGTGCATGAAGAACGCTTGTCCAGATATCACTTCCAATTCTATGACATTCTGGGTTGAATTGGAATTGTCGAACAATGCTTGATAGATTTTTGGAGGTTCTGCAATAAACGTTTTTTGAAAAAACAATACCCGTCAAATACATACACATCTGAATCATTGTACGGAGAAGATCGTATCTTATTAGACAAATTATTTGGCAACCCTAGATAAAGTCAAACTTCACATTTAGTAAGGAAACTTAATTATGTAAAGTGATGTCAAAAAATCTCTTGTTATTATAAAAATGCTTTTCTTAACTTTGACTCATATTTTTGAAAATAAAATATAAATGTTTTATTTTTGTTTTTAACTATCTATTTCGTTAATTATCTATTTCTAGTTAGAATCAGTATTGGTGATTTTTACATATTTTTTATGGATTAAGACAGCGAACAAGTACTCTCTCCTGATGATACTAGATAAAAGTGACCTATAGACACCATAGTAATACAGGTGCGTCGCTGTCTCTGGCCGGGCTGTTAGATCTCATGTGCAAGTCTATCGGCTAACATAATCTTCGGACAGAAATACGATAATGTCATGATGGAAGCAGGAAAATAAAAGGCGTTAAATCACCAGCCGGGCGATTTACTGATCTGCTTGGGAGAGAGGCAGACGGTCTATTATACGCAGGAGATCCGAACCAACACGGAGAAAATCTTAAGGACAAATAATAATTTATGTATTAACAAAATATTTAAATAAACCTTTTCTCTTACCCAAAACATTTATTTTGATCTTTCGTTCATCGAAACCTCCTTCATTAGTGGCTATACAGAAATATTCACCATTTTCGTTTAATTCAGTTTTAGTCAGTATTAAATCAGCATAACCAATATTTTTAGAATTTTGTCCGACGGTGTTGCCGTATCGTAGCCATTTGATATTGGGGAACGGTTTCCCTGTGGCTTGGCACGCTATCCTCGCTTGTGCTCCCAACTAAAAGTGAATTGTATTATTAGAGCAAACTCTTATTAAGAACAGTTATCTATATTTACAAAAAAAAAAAGATTTCTTAGAGATGGATAAAATAAAAATCATCGAACAAGAACGATTAAAAACTATGTTTTTTGTTATATACATTTTTGTAATTTCTATTAAAGCTATTATAAAAATATGCGGCTCGAAAGACCAAGTTGTTGTGACTATACAAAGTTCACTTGAGATTTTTTGCAACATTGGGTGATTAATTATGAGTTTGTTTCATTGCAATTAGATAAAATAAGAAATAATGTAATTTACACACAGAAAAACTGCGTCATGGATTGTGTCAAGGCATAGGCAAAGTGGGATTAATATTGCAAGTTTCACATTATTACATTTTCTTCTTTGAACGATTTTGTTGATAGATTTTGCTTTATGATCTATTATTAACCTTTTTATCGCATTAATTTTTATGATTAATAAAAACAACTTACAACAAGTTCCACACTCCCATTGATGTAGGTCCCCGTCCCACCATCGAACAACAGTACATCGGTCACGCGAGCCGGCCAGACCACAGACACTCGGTACACCATGTGACTTGATCCCGCAGCATTGCTCGCCTCACACCGGAACGAGCCTTCCGACTGTTCGGACACATTCGGACATACCAGACTAGAGTTTTGAACCGTCCAGTTTGTATTGCTGTAATTTCAAGTGTATCGTGTCACTCAAAAGTTTTCTTGTTACATAATATGTCACTCTAAAATTTTCAAAGTAGACTTAAATAATCTTAACAAAATCCCTGACGGCATGTCGAGTTGTTTGTGGTCTTTATTATAATATTAATTCAAGGATAGCATATCCTAATGCAATTTACATTTAAACTTGTGAAATATAAACTTATTTGTATTAGAATTTTAAATACAAGAGCAGGAAAAACTTTATTTCGTTCATTTTCGAAATGCAGCTATGCAACGTATTCAGAAAACGGATACAATCTTTTAATAAATGATACCGCTATGTTTGAGAGAGATGCTTTCACGTCATTACATATCGTGCATCATCGTCGATTAAAGTTGTCGAATTCTTAAATTTTCATTTATTAACAGTAACCTGGAGGCAGAGCTTCGGAAAGATCCAAGTATCTATTACTTATTCCGCCATTATCGCATTTTTTGACAGCCCTCATCAGCATCCTTTGTGCCAATAGACGGTGTATATTTCTTATGTAGTAGAATGGGCCACTAAATATTATTAAAAATATTGGAGTAGACTTACTTGAATAACCAAGTGATCGTCGGTTCTGGGGATCCTCTCGCGTCACACTCGAGGGTTGCCTGTGCTCCCACTTTGAGTTGGACGTCCAGTTCTTCAAACTTTATACGAGGCGGCTCTGGTAAAAAAAATTGAAATTTTAATTTAAAAAAAAATTACGTGACAAAGAAACTACGACAGGTGTTTCTTTCGTAATTTGGTTTCCCGAAAGAATATCTGCATAATTAATACTACTTATCTAATAATTTAAATGCAGTAAAACGATTGGTGAAACTGGTCGTCAAGGTAGATAACTTATTATTTTTGTTCCTAATCAAAAATTTTTCTGAACCAATAATCGTAAAACATAATATATAGGGCCACTTCTGAGATGAGATTTACCATACAAAATCGATTGGGAATCGGCGGAACAATCGCGTAACAAACATAAAATAAAAAAAAATACTTTAAAAAAATAAACTTTTATTTAAATGCGTTACAAAAAATAAAATAATATATTTATTTTTCTTAAATAAAAAACTATTAGCTTATAATTTATACGTTATTAGCCGCCCGGCCCGGTTTCGCATTGTTAGTAATTATATTCGCCACGGCGAACCTTGATCCCTATGACAGTTCGTGTTAGTGATACTGATGGGATGGGGGTCGTATTGATACTTAAGTTTTTTATAGGTAAATGCGTAGCTTGCATTCAGCTACATTGGTAAATATAATAAATAAATAAATATAACTGGACAAATTACACAAATTGATCTAACCCCAAATTAAGCAAATTATATGCTTGTGTTATGGGTGTTTAGACAACGATGCTAATACATAGAAATACTTAAATAGATACAAGAATAAATTTAATAAACACCCAGACCTCTCCAGACCAGACAAATAATATCGTCTCGTCTATATCTCAGAAAGAATAAACAAAGGCACATGCACCAACGATTAGCCGCAAGTCGCAAATAACGATGTTTTTTTCGTAATTGCGCTTAGAAAATGTGATGTTAGAAAAACTCATTGGTATGTGACTAGGTTGGAACCTGCACTACCGAAATTAAGTACCAAGCGCGTACCACTCACGAGGCCCCCGAAGCCTGAGGAGGTTGAGAATAGATAACATAAAATGACCCTGGCGACTACAAACTTACCTAACACGTCTATCGTGAACTGTTCGAAGACAGTCCCGTGTTCGTTCCTGGCGACGCACTTGTAGACGCCCGCGTGGCGCACTTGCACGTTCAATATCTTCAAACGCTCTTTGTCTTCCCCCAATAATACTTTTGAATTGAACAGCCATTTTGTCTGTTATGAATTAATGAATAATTAACTACTTAACTTAATGTACGACTCGTATAGATAACGTCACTCATTCATTTTGATGTTTCGCTCACCAAGTTAGATCCAATTTTGCTCGGGTTTTTTTATTTTATCCACTAAAATAAAAAAAAACCCGAGCAAAATTGGAAGGCAAACAAGCAGACGGATTTCCTGATGGTAAGAAATACCGTCGCCTATAGACACGAAAGGTGGTAATGGTGCGTTGCCAACCTGAGTCTAGATGTGCAGCGCATGTAAAGTTTAGCGGCTGCCCTACCCTCCGACCGAAAAAAAACAATGACGAGCATTGTCATTTCACGGAAGGAATAGGTAAAGGCGGTGGGGCCTGAATGTCCGGGAGAGGACTCAGGACTCTACCACCTAGTTAATATCACGGTGTTGGTGATAGGTTAACTTTCACTGGCCTTTTACGAGCTGCTTGTTAGATAAGCAGTTGGCCTATTCGACATAGGATCCGGGACCAATGCGGGGGTTAAACTGGACGACGACATATACCAAGCCTGCTTTGTGAGAGTGAGATAGTCGCTCCTATGAGATGTTTAATATTGTGGACAGCTTATTGTTAGGAGTATAATCTGCAGATTGTACCTTTAAATTTATGGTACCGACACTATCTAAACGAATAGACCTGATGCGATAGTTATTTTAAAGTACCTTAGCCCGTGGGTTGGCATCAGCGTCGCAGTGTAAGTACAGGTCCGCCCCCGCGAGTGCGGCGGTCCCCCCGCCCCCGTCCCGCAGGCGGGGGGGCCACTGCACTTGGAGAGCGACAGCGGCGTGGGCCGTCCCCACCGGGTTGGTGCCGACGCACGCGTACTCGCCGGCCTCAGCGCGACTTATATTGGGGAACCTCAGGCTCCCGGTAGATATTAGTATTGCGTCCTGGAAATATTAGGGCGCGTGCACATATAACCTCCGTTTATTTCCGATTTTACAGAATTCTTTTTCAAAGGATCCGTCGCAGCTGGTAGAAATATTCACACAGCATTTACAGAACCGATTTTTACACTATTTCCATTGTTACTAGATTCGGAATAAAATCGTGTGTGTGAACTGGCTTGTACATATGTATACAACTACAAACGCTAGAAACGTAAACGTTTAAACGGACTTGTTAAACGGTTTCCTAACTAATTATTTACTTAAACAAATAAACATAAATAATCTTACTATGTATTTTATATAATACGTAGGCAAAGAAATCTCATTGGGAAACACAATTAAATTTAAATTCTGATAAATATATAAAAAATGATTATTTATTAAAAAACATTCTGCATTAAATGTATAATAAGAATATAGAACTGTTATAATATATTTAATAAAATAATGTTGTTCAAACATAAATTTTGTTTAAAAATATTTTCTCTCATCACTCTCATACTATTACGTACTGTGACGTTGCAACTAAAAATTTGTAAAATATTTAAATAACGTGTAATTAAAGACAAATAAAAGTCAATAAAAAACATTTTGCCATCACATTTTTACTCACTTCATTCTGTGAGTAAATTAAAATATATCCCGGTAATTGGCAACAAACGCGAAGCTGCGTCACAGTTAACTTTTGGTTGTCATATTATGTTCCTCATCACTTCTCACGATTTTCGTTACTATAGCATGGCAACGTAAAAATTCATCAACATTCGTATAAAATATTTTTCTTTTCATTTTTTATAGATTAAATATTGTAACAGTGTTTTACAAGTTGTACCTTATACCATTTGACAGTTTCCGCCTTCGCCTCGATGGGACAGTGTATATCCACGTCTCTCCCCTCCACCACCGTTATGAGCTTTTTGGACTCTTCCGCTTGAACTATATTATTTAGATACGCTGAAAAAAAAACAATAATGGTCAAAATATTTATCACCAGAGAGAGTCGCTGTCAGACTTCGTCGAATTTTGTTTTTACAAGCGTAAAGTTTATCTGAGAAACATTGCATTGGATTGGTGCCCAATATGGCGACGGATTTGTCACCTGTCATATCATGGGGCCGAGACAAAAAAAACGAGTTAACAAAAAGGGTCATAAATTGTTTGAGTTAAAAATATGAGTTTTAATGCGAGAGAGTGCGCGTGTGAGTAGTATGTGCGCGTGCGTACGTGCGAGCGTGCGTACGTGCGAGCGTGCGTACGTGCGCGCGTGCGTATGTGCAAGCGTGCGTACGTGCGAGCGAGCGAGCGTGTGAGTGAGTGTGAGTAAGCGTACTGCGTACTTGCATGTTTTTTTTTATAGTATAAGACAGCGACCAGGCACACGGGTCTCCTGATGGTAAGAGACAACCGTGGCCTATAGACACCATGGATGTTGTAGGTGCGCCGCTGTGGTAATTAGCATAATAATTTTATATCACCGTTCATATACATAAAATATATGCAGGCAGAAGTAGTATGCACTCACGATTATCCGACGTTATTATAAATCCTATGATGTGACAGCTGGGAGGTCTGTCGCCATATCGGGCACAAATCCTATCTCAGACAAAATTTTAAAATTCAAAAGTGTTTTGCCATATCACTTGGTCTGGAGACATACTTACAGTATATTTTAATTATGACATCCTTCGTGACGTTCCCAACGGAGTTCTTCGCTAGACATGTGTAGACGCCGCTGAGATCTTCAGTAGGATCCGCGATGTTTAACGTCCCATCAGAGCTGACCTTGTAGCGGGCATCTAAAATGTATAGCATAAACATAAAACGGTTAACATTTTCTGGCTTTCACCCGTAATTTCGTTCACACAGTTTGGAGCTATACATTTTTTTATCGTATAATCTGTTACCAAAAAAAAAACGAGTCACAACTAGTATCCAAATTATTAATGCTATAATCTATTACTATAAGAATAAACTCTGTTTAGATTGTTTGATTTATTAAATGTTTATATATAATACATATGGTACGAAATAACACAACATGAATAGGGTATTCTAACAAAGAATGGAAGTTTGACATTAAATGTATCTTTATTTACCTCTATCCAAATAGTATCCATCCTTAACCCAATAGATATAAGGTTGCGGTTTGCCTGTGGCCTTACAAGCCACTGAAACAGCTGAGTCAGCATCAGTCGCTATGTAAGGACCCGTGAAATTATCCGCCACAAATGATGGAGGTTCTGAAATAATATCAGTACTCATATTTTAAACGTAAAAAATGTGCAACTGGGAAATCATCTTTGTTTAATTTTCCATTTTTTTTGCAACATTTATTAGTCCACATAATTTGATAAAAATCATTTCTACTTTTTGATAATTAATTTTATTATTTTAAAAAGTCATATTAGCTATATTTGAGTTTCGGACTGATATTAGAGGATCCGAATATGTCTTTACCCTAAAAATATATTGCAACCTTAACGTCAAAAAATGTTTACAAATAAACCAAACTTATAAAAAAAGGTTACTAATATATTGCAGGATATGTATTATTTGCTCCTCTTATAAAATTTAAAAGATATTGAATATCTTTTATTGTTGTATAATATAAAATTAATGTCATAAGAAAAAAGACAAGCCCGCTGAGTTTCTTCCGCCGGATCTTCTCAATGAGTGGCCTTGGTCCGATCCGGTGATAAATTTTAGAATTATATGGACGCGTCACAAGTACAGCTTGTAAGGCCTATGTGAAATAAAATATTTTCTATTCTGTTGTCTGTTTTATTTTAATACTTTTAACATATGTAGGTACCTATGATTGCTTGCAAATATTCGCTTCTTGTGAGAAATTTCGCTTTAATTTACAAGTATTACAGATATAACAAAATATTGACATACCGTTGACGGTGACCATAAAATATTTGACAGCGACTCCGGCGCCATTTTCCGCGACACACGCGTACAGACCTTCGTGCTGGACGCTCGCGTCTCCGATGGATAAACTACCCGTCGAGTTAAAGCTAAAAAATATCATTATTCATCATCATCATCGATCATTACTCTCATAAACTTAGTAGCAGTTTCAAAAGTTTCGGAGAATTTTGATACTAGACTCCGATGATATACGAGCAATTTGGTGGAATGTCAACATATAAAAAATAGATAGAAAATCACCTCAAATTTGGAGTACTTTCTTTCAAAGGTACATCTTGGAACTCCCATAGCACTGTAGGCACAGGGAACCCAACCGCGTCGCACGCGAGCTCCAGGCTGGACCCAGATAATATTACTCGCGTCTCTGTCGACCCGTGTTTGATGTAAGGGACCACTAAAATATAATACGATTTGAAATTAGCTTCACGCCTATTATCAGAGGCATATTATATATAGGCAGAGGCTTGCTAGTATATCCACGACTCGTAAGTCCAGTGAATATACTAGTACACCTACGATTAGCTAAGGTACTAGGGCCCCGATATAATAGGTGGCAAGCCTAGCGCCATTTCGAGCATATTCCAATCCCGGGCATTGTAACGCTTACTCAGAATAATCTGAAAAACATTTAAAAAAAGTTTCCCGACATAAGAATTGAACCCTGGACCCTACGTGGCTACAGCTGTACCGTTACACCACAGAGGCGACTACAATTTATAGTATCGTAACCCTTTGTTGTTCTTAGCATAGAGAAAATAACAATTTCCAAATCTAAAATGACTAAAATGGTGTTTATGGAAGCAGTATTAGGCCCGTACACGTTGGCAATGTTTGCGCCGCGGTACTTCCACGTAGAAGCTCAGTTAGAGTTGTGAGAATGTTCAGTAAATCCATGGCGCTGATAACTGCCGCATTTTTTTACATATTAAACCCAAGCACAATAGGGAATATGCATGTGATTTAGATATGGCCGAAAAAAATAACGTGTAATCTTTAATGCTGAAGAAATATACC